>JBBPMP010000260.1:0-31002 GCA_038090395.1 Boletales sp. KT-2023a | reverse complement strand
TGACGCCAGGTAGCACGCTCGGCTAGGATACCCACTTTTCAGGCTCCGACATCACGCCTTATACCCAGCAGCTACCGTGGAAACGTCTGGCTACTACCCGGCCCCTTTGCCCTCCACGCAACTCAAACACGGGCAAATGGGGTTGCTCGTGCTGGCTGGCGCCAAATCAAAAAGAAAAAAAACGCCCACGTCACTCTCCGAACGCGATCGATAAGGATGACTATCGTCGTACCAAATCCCATCGAGCGCGTTACGCTCAGGTGCAGCAAGGATTCGCTCCCGCGAGCGTTTGCGGATACATACCGCCCGCATGAAACAAGGTCGATGCGTACGTCCACCGCGACAAGGTGTTTGCATTCCGGTGGTTCACTTCCAGCGGAGCATTGCCCTGATCACGAGGCATGCTGGTATCCGACCCACACACCTCGAGGCCCGTATGTACATACATATGTATGTGCGTCGTCGACAGAAGAGGGCAAAGACGTAAATCCAATATCAAATTAAAAGAGCGTACGTATCACTATGTACGTACTCCATGGCATCACGAGGATGGTTCATCTTCACGTGCGCGTACGCGATCGCCCCCCACAACAAGTAGCACGAGCTCAGTGGACCGACGAGTCACCTGTGTATATTGCTGTACGAGCAAGTACGTGTAGTTATTTGATCGACTCATTCCGTAATAGTCCGAACGTACAGGCTCCCGACGGCCCTGCGGATGGGGCCTCCCACGAGGCGGCGAACCGTTGACGGACGTCACCGGACGTATCCGTCCTCCTCCTCAACCCACCACCCCCACCGGACATCCGAGGCTCGATCGTAACAGACAAACCCGCCCGCAGTAACTGGGACCGGGACCTCTCCCCTGCCACGTCGTAATTGAGAATGGCGTCGCGATCACGGTGGCCGGCGTGGCGGTCGAACGATACGCCCCCGACCATCACACCAACGCGCGATCGCGCGCGTCCCTCCCGATCCCATGCGGAAGGAAAAAGCGCGTCATACGTACGTATACACCGAGCGGATGCACGTGTTCGAAATTCGAACGTACGGTGGCTCTGGTACATGTTGCATTCCTTCGTTCGTGTTCGTGTTTGCGGGCCGTGGCGTTCCCGAAGCTTTCCATTCCAAAGCACGCGCGGAAAATACGACGATCGTAAAAAATGAAAAGATGCTGCCGACGAGGCCAGCAAGGGGCCATGCGCCCGTACGTACGGCTCAACAAGAACGAAATAGGAATAGAATAGACATGGAATTCCGAGCCGTTTGGGCGCGTCCGGTACATATCATTTTATTTTTTATTATCCTCATTTATCGTCCTTTGGGGCGATGCCCCATGGTGAACATGACATACGTATGGTTTGGTCTGCTGTGTGCGGCTGTGTTTTTTGCTCAAGAACCTAGTAACGGGAGACCGGGGGAAAGTGCGTAAAGTTCCGAGAGTGGTTGAGTGTTGTGTCTACAGTCTCAGCCAGTGACGCAATCAATTATAAGTGAGCATAAATAGAATGAATAAGAGAGACTGTAAGAGAATGTCAGAAGAATGTAAAAGGGGTCCATATGTATAATCATCCGAGCGCGACGGCGAAAACAATGGTGTGTGTGTGCGTGTGTGTATGTGTATGTGCATGTGTGTGCATGTCTCATCGCTGTTGTACCCCTCCCCCATCGATCTTTCCGAGACTGACGCATACCCAAGGCGTCTATTGCTATCGTTGACCAACGTCTCGCTTTGCATGCAAACCATGCCACGTCTGACGATGTGTCTCAGACATACACCACGATCGTACGCGTACCCACTGGTCAACAGATAAACAAGGAATCGAAAACGCATCCATCGTGCATGACATCGTGCGATGGTAAACACCACGTGTCTTGAAAAAGAAAGTGAAACAAGCGAGAACGATACACGTCGGACAAGCGCAACGACCGAAGCAGACATCGTCGATCACACACATTTACTTGCCAGTGGAAACCCAGTGCCTGTATACCGTCCAAGCGCAACGGCGAACCATGGTGCACGTCGTATCCCCCTCCCATCTTCCGAGACAGACGCATAAGCAAAGGGAGCTGTTGCCATGGGTCCGAGGTCTCGCATCGCGTCTTCGAAAAAAAAAAAGATCCATACAAACCATATCAATGGTCGACGTGTCTATACACCGCGATCGTCCGCGTACAAAAGAGTATGAAAATAAACAAAAGTTGGAACAAGACACTGAAAGCGCATGTAACATATATGGTAAACACAGCGTGGACTTGAAAAAAATGAAAGTGAAACAAAGGGGGGAAACACAAGCGCAACGATTGAAAAAAAAAAAAAAGATCAGTGATATATATCCAAACCAGATGGGGGTAAACTGAAGCAGACACCGTCGATCTCTCACACAAACACCACAACGAAAGAAAGACGCTCAAAACAAGCACACAAAATTGCTCGGAAACACGTGCCGCCCTGCCTGTCTCCGCGTATCGTCCAACAACTCCCCGCTCCACCACCCGTCCTCGGGCGTGTCCGTCACCGCGATGATGTCCCCCGCCTGGAAATCAAACTCTTCATCGATCGTCGCCGTATAGTCGTACAATGCCTTGACTGTACACAGATCAGCACTCATCACCCTCACACCGTGCATCACACGCACCGTAAAATAAGATCGGACGACCCGTGTCCGTATACGTCCCCGTCGGGGGCGTTCCAGACGGCCCCATCGGCGACGATGACCGCAACCCCGGACTCGGCGCGCGATACACTGCATTCCCAGGCGCGTTCCCGTTATACCCCCTCGTTGCCACATGCCCCACGCTCTGCTGCTGTTGATGGTGATATCCTGGGCGAGCCACCTGCCCATAGTTATTGTTGTACGCTGGCTGAGGCTGCTGTTGCTGCGGCGCTGCCTGAGGGTGTGCGTATTGCCCGTGCCCATGTGGATGATAATCGTACGCCTGCGGCCGCCCGTACGTCTGTCCACTCGCATACGCATTTGCAGGCACGACATAGTCGTTCCTTACCGCCGAGGGAGGCGGCGGCTGTGTCTGTGCATGCGTCAGCGCGCGTTCATACCCATATGCCTGTGGTGGTGGGGGTGCTTGCGTCTGTTGCGGCTGTGGGGGAGGAGGCGGGCCGGGCTGGTAGTGTGGCTGGCGCACCATCATATCGTGCACCACGCGTCCGTCCGAACCTAGCGCGATCCCAATGGCATTCGTGGGCGTCACCGGGCGGTGCTGCGAGACGGACATACCGCGGTGAGGCGTCACCCTGTTGGCGTTAATGCCGGGGTTAGCAGGTGGGAGGCCTGACGCGGGCGAGATTCTATTGTACGGTTGAACTGCCGTTGGACTGGGTCCTTTGGCAGGGGACGTCGGGCGCTGGACGAGCGCCTGCTGCGTCCCCACGCCGGGGTACCCTGCTCGGCTCGTCGGACGCGATACGTTCGGATCTGGGTTCCCATTAACGACGGGAGGTGGGCCGACAATCGAGTTGGCACGGCTTCTCGGTTCGCCGGGGAACGGACGTTGATAGCCGCTTACAATCACCTCCACGGGCACGCCGGATGTCGCCGGGGATATGGAGGGCGGAGGGGCCGTGACCATCACCGGCGTGGGTGATGCCGAGCGGAGATGCTGGTGGCCGCTTATGACCAACTCTGCGGGTAGGCTAGATGCCACCTGAGATATGGAGGTCGGAGGAGCCGTGACCATCGGATTGGGCGATGCCGAACGTGAATGCGATTGGACTTGTGGATGTATGCCCACAACCATTTCTGCCGAATTACGGAAATCACGTGGTGCTGCAGAGGTGTGGCTCGGCGTCGAGAGCGAGTCGACCGTGCCTTTGCGCGACGCGACCGACGAGGGCGGACCGTCCCGAATAGTGTTCTTGCGTGTAGGACCACTTGAAGCTGCGGCCGTGTTGAGCTTGTTCATTTGCTCGAAAAGGGGATCCTGTTCGGCGACAGGGGGCGACGTACGTGGATTGGCCTTGTGCTGCTGAGGGTCCTTGTCGGGGTCGACATCCCATGCGCGGTTGCCGATGACCATTTGGGTTTTGGTGACAGTCGGATCAACTGGGTCGCCAGCCGAGTTAGGCTTGGCGATCACAGACGCCGTGCTCTGACGCCTCTGCGGGTCTCGCGAGGGGGACACGTGTCCGTTGATGCCGTTCGTCTGCACTTGGGGACTGGTTGATTTCTGTGTGGCGCTCCTCGACAAGGGACGCGCGTCTGTCAGTGCATTGTGAGATGGACCGCCAATGCCACCGGCGCCTACGCCCGCGTGGTTCGTGTCATTATATGGTTCCTCGTCCTGTGCAAGGGGTGCAGCACGAGCGGCTCTTTGGGAGACACGGGCAAAGTTGGAGGGTCGCGTGATGATCCGAGTAGATGATACCGGAGGTGCGTCCGTGTTGGCATAGTTGACAAACATGGGGGGCTCCGGGATCGCGTTTCCTGTGCCATAGTCGCGAACGAAGTTTTCCATGTCTTTTTCAGGCTCCAATTGTTCTAATGCGAGACGCATTTTCTCGCAGGACTGAAGAACATAAGTCATCTCTGATGGATCGACGGACAAAACACACACCTCGTCGTCGGATACACAAACTGTGGACACGGAATTGGCGTACGCCCACATGTTGTCCTTCATAAACTCCATGCGTTCCTCCTCGAGATCCTGGCAAGTATCACAAAATGCCTTCCAATCCTGCTCCCATTTCTGCAGCGTCTCCTGTAACACCCTCGTAAACTGGCCGTAATCGTTCTCGTTGACCTGCACCGTCTGCTGTGCGCGCTCTAATTTGAGATTAATCTTTTCGAGGTCCTTGCCTTGCACGAGGGTCGACTGGGCCGTGTAGGAGTTGATACGGAGACAATCCGACTCGTACTTTTCGCGCGCTTTGCTGGCATGTTGCTCGCGGGTCTGTTTAACCTTGAACTCCTTCTCGATCGCGGCTTGATATACCTTTTTGTGGTGTTGTTGTTTGGACACGAAAGCGCCCACCTGGCCCTCGAGATCCGTACGAATTTGTTGCGCGAGTTGGGAGTGGTATCCGGCTTGCTTGTCCGTCTCGAGACGGAGGGTGTCGATGGAATTGCGTAATTCCCTGTATGGCAGCGGAGCATGATCAGAAGACCGTCCAAGCGGGGACGAGGAACCAGCTCGAAAACGAAACGAAAACGAAGCACATACCCGATCTCGTCCTTGCCGATGGGCATCTTTGCTAGCTTTGCCAGTCGTTTTGCATAATCTTCTTCGATCGACGATCTAGTGGCATCCCGAGGAAGGGCGCGAGATGAGCGGAGGTGAGAGCTAAACGACGTCCAAGACGCACCGCTCCTTCCAGAAGTTGCGTAGTTCTTCCATGGTGCGTGCTGCGCCGCGCATGCGAGCAAAGAGGACGTCGACGCCGCCATCAGCGGCGCCCCAGAAAGCGTTGCAAAAGTCAAAACTGCGGGCGGAGACATCTGGAGAGGTCGTGCGGGCATACTTTGCGAGGGAGGTCGTGGATGACTGCCGTCGGGCAGACATGATGCAGAAGTAGCGTCTGGTGAGTCGTGGCTGGTCGAAATGGAAGCAAAGAAAGTGCACTGCGATGAACGTGTGATTATGTAAACAAGGTTCGGTTAGCTCAACGTTGTGGACGACGACGACGACGACGACGACGACACAGGCGGTCTCGAGGCTGTAGTGGTCGTCGTGGTAGGTGGCAGTGTTTTAAGGCCTCATCGCCACCGGGATTCACAGAAAATAATAATAATATCATATCGACTCTGCAAGCAGTGCAAATTTTACCCGTCCGTTGCCAACAACGCACAGATCAGAAGATCACATCAACAGACACCTCCGGACGTACACGTGTAAATGACACCTCGTACAAGCCTCCCGCTGAACGATCTCCGCGCCGTCAGACCCACAATCGCAACCGACCTGCACGAGTGAAGAAGGCATGAACCCGTTCGCTTCGATAAGTCCTACCAACATACCTCACCTGTTGTATCACCGGGACATGGACAAATTTGCCCATGTACATCTCACCGTCGATCCCACCGATTAACAACTCGCCTTCCGGACCGGAGGGCCTGAACGAGGACACCCCATTTGTCGACTGTCCCTGACAGACCAGATTGTGAAACACGGGCGTAGCTCAACTCGCCAAAATCGACGGGAACTCCATCCACATCAGCCCATCCGTGGCGAGCTCCGGGCACTGACACAGGTGGATACTGCGCTGATTGCCTGATTTCTCACCTACAGTATGCGGTCATCCGGAAGGGTCGCACTTGGGTACAACTGAGATGTACGGTGAGGCTGTTGATGGTCACCCGTAAAACGAATTTGACATCCCCTCACCAGGATTTTTGTTATCCTGGAACGACTATAGATCTAGCAGGTGTGGCCCAGGGGTGGTTCTTCGCAGTGTCGCTGGCAAAAAGCAAATCACCGTTGTCGGGTTTACCTATAAATGATGGAAGAGCGGCATGCTCCCAAACCCACGATATAAAAACGATTTCCAGTCAATCGTCAGTAGGTCAAACTTGACGGTACAGCTGCCTGCCCCTCTCTGTACCCGAGGAGTGATATCAATCAGAACAAATCCAGAACAAGGATTCCTTGTGAAACGTTTTGAGAACTCCCTGTTTGTCTGTAGAGAAGAGCTCCCGCCTGAAGTGCGCTTTCGAATTGGCTCTATCACAGCACTTCATTGAACTTGTAATTCTCGAACCGGCGCAAAACTTTCCTACGATACGTGAGTGGCACCAACCGCAGGTGTCACAAAAGAATGATAACGGGAAAGAAGCAAAAGACGCACACACCCTAAATTAACGAAAGCAAAACAGTTTACCTAGGTTGACAGGTCGTGCACTCCCAGGTCCAGATAATCAACCAGCGTATCAATCCCTAAAAATCACAGACAACGGGATCAGTGGGTGGCTACCAAGTTCAAGTCGCGGGTCGGGTCTGACTCTCTAGCAAATGACCGGATCATCCCTGCTTTTAATCACCCACTGACGGACTCGTTCCTTTGCGTACCCACTGTTCTGTGATTATTTTAAACGTCAAGACGGGGTCTTCTTGAACCCTACCACTTGACTCGTAGCAGTATGTTGGTATGTTTCAAGGCGTCGAATATGACTGGGTCTAGGGTTATTCGCTCGAGGGGCCATGCTCCGTTAGAAATCTGCCGGGCACGAGGGAAGCCGTCGAGGCCAGACGAGCAAGAACATTGTCCGGATCCTGCGTCCCTCCGATTAACCGAGAAAGTTTGGCATGAGGATCAGATCATTGCTCTCGTACTCGGCAGCAACCTACCTTTCTTGTCTTTTCAGGTATCGAGCACAATGCATGCTCGTGTTGCTGTCCAGTGAAACAAGGGATTCTGGGAGTACATTACCTGTATGCACTTCCCGAATACATTGTTTGACGGGACATGGTCCCGAACTCTCGCCACTCACGAAAGCACAAAGGACCAATTTCCTCAGCATTCCGGACGGATTCATTCGGCTTACGAAGGTCCCGGATCCCCTTGTGAGGATGCTCAAAACTACATCGCCTGCTAGATCACGAGATGAAATCTCCGACGGTCTATTTTACTTATGCAAGCGGTGCAAACCCACTTGTGCGTTGGCGAACATCAAACGCAGAATTACACCGTCTGGAGAAAGACGTCCTCGAAACACGTGCGTTCAATCGCCAGTAAGGTTACACCCACCCTCTATCGGATCCTGACCCCCAAGGTTCGCCGCCGCTGGTATCGGGCACCATGTTTCTCCAAAACTGACGACAGTCGTCATGAAATCGCTGCGCGAAACTGCGTTGCGGAGGTCAACGCGAGCCCCCCACGTACACGCTTAAAAAGCCATCTCCGACTTTTTTTTGGTGCGTGAGCGTCCCGCCGAGGAACAACCCCATGCATCCCCGCGACCTGCGCGCGGTTCGGACCCACGATCGCAACGGAACCCCCGTGTCGATGATGGCAGGTTACATACGGTTCGTGCGAGCAAAACGCTGATCCGTTTTGCTCGGATATCGTTCCATCCGAATCCATCGTCAGCCACCAAGGGAAAAAAAAACCTGGCGGAGTGGAGCGGGGTGCGTGAATGCGTGAGTTTGAGTTCCGTCTCATGTGCGCCTGACCCGGCGTTGCCTCGTGTGCGACGAGGTGTGTAGGTAAAACTTGCCCGTGTAGAGCACGTCGTTGACACCAGCCACCCGCAACTCGGGTCCCTAATCGACCATGGTGTGAAATCCGGGCGTAGCGCCATACGACGAGATCGGACGGGAACGCCATTCCGATCACGCCGTCTGCAACGAACCCGGGGAACCGATTATGCAGGGGGGAACGGCCAAATGTACCCGTCCGTCTATTGACGGAATGCTTGGCCCCAGCACTTCCTCTTTTGGACGGCTGGTCACCAGTCCAACACCGGCGCGCGGCGCGTCAGAAAAGTAACAATTTGGCGTTCCTTGTTCAAAAAAAAATATTTCCGCCGTTTCGGACCGTTCTTACCGGGTGCGCATCACGGGCATCTCGAGCTCACGATCCCTGCCGATCCGCCGTACTCATCACATGGTACGCGCGGGTCTGCTGGTGTGGTGTGCATACTAGTATCAGTAAATGTTCTTGCTACCAAACGTGCGTGCGTGCGAGGTTGGATCAGCAGTTTTGATCCTGATTCTGAGCCCGGGTGTCTCCCCCTTTTTTTTTGAAGGCTTGCATGGTGCCCATTCCGTGCGTCCACGGTGGCGGCTCTTCTGCAATAGCACTGTCCTCCATCTCGCGGACTCACCGCCGACGTGATAACTCGATCGGCGTCGTGCTCAACGATGGTCAATGAAGTCTTTCTCCAAAAGTTACCCGCGCGTCATAGATGCTGAAAGCCATGACCGTGACGTGCGTGCGTCGGGTATCAAACGAAAACTCGTCTTTGCAACGCCAAATGATAAAAAATTATAAGAACACGAGAAAAGTGAGTAAAAAGGAAATACATATTAGGGCGCTACAACGGCGCCCGTAAAAATACAACGCGCGAACGACATTAAATACGATAAAAATGATTATCATCTCGACCTCACGCGTCCGCCTGCTGCACTTGCGCCTGCTGATCGTGCTGCTGATGTGGCTGAGCCTGCTTCACCGGTTGCTGCGCCGCCACCGCCGGCTGCACCCCATCGTAAATCCCTCTTTCTGCGTTGCCATACCCGGTGGCGCCGAGCTCGTCCTGACCAAAGGCGGACGCGTACGCCATGAAGCCAAACAGGAACACGGGACCGGACATGATATCGAGGACGCCGTAAAACACCATCTCGGACGTGGGGGAGATCTTGTTACCTCCTTCGGAGAGACCCCAGCAGATGGGGTAGATCATCCAGATGAAGGAGATGTAGGCAGCGCCGATCAAATAGCCACCGCGGAAGTTTTCATAGCGGAAGGGGAAGAGGAAGACGTGGCCGAGGAGCATGTACCTGGTGGAAGGTGAGACGGGGATGGGTGTGCACGAGGAGCACATACCATATGAAAAAGAGACCTATGAGACCAAACATAAAGTAGGCCCACTTGTACGAGCTGCTGACGAGTGCGCCGATAAGACCGTTGATGACCAAGAACCAGGAAAAGAAGAGGGTCGTTAGGATTTGGGGGGTTGCCATGGATGTAAATGAGAGCAAGGTAAGGAGCAGGAGGGGTGCGTTGATGAACCACTGAATGTATCTTACATACTAGAACGATACATGAGCATGAGCGAAGAGAAGTAAACAAGACAGCTTGCCCAGATCTGCCGCGTGACATGCCCACGAAACTCGGAACGAATGAGTGTCCAACCCAAGTCAGAAGCCATGGAAAAGTAGGCGACGAATGATACCGAGAGGACGATGAGAGGCACAAAGTGAAATATGCGATTTTGCTTGCGATCCTAGAACAGAAATTGTAGCAAAAAGGGGGATTTGAAAAGGAGGGGACCGACCATGTATGCCCAACCCAATGCGAGGAACCACGAAATGAACATGATAGCAAAGACGGCCCATAGCCAGTCCGAGGCGTGTGTGGTGATGTGGGCATCACCCCCGGGTGGGTTTTGGTTGAGAGCGCCATTGTGACGAGGAAAGAGATGGAGGGCCATGGTGAAGTGCGATGAGGAGGGCCAGAGTGAGACGGTCAAGCTTATAAATGCGGAAAGGGGTTCTTCTCAGCTTCAGCCGTCGGTGAATAGGAGTATGTATGGGTTATATGATTGTGTGACGTCATGCAAAAACAAAAAAAGAAAAAAAAACATATCCGAAAAAGGAAAATAGTTCTAACCCAACGTGTCGCGATGGAATATGCTTCGTGTAGGGTCAGATCGTACACGATCGTCCTTGAGCATGCTAGAGAAGGTCGTGTCAGAAGCGCGTAGAGACGTTGGCGCACGACGCACCGGGCATCGACGCGGGCGTCCTCGCCCTCGACGCCCAGCACGGCGTGGGGCGTCTTTGCCTCGATGACCTGCGGATGGGATGAGCGAGCGCGAGGGTGTGAGGGAGAGACGAACGTAGTGATTGTCGCAGTGCGGACAGTACTCGTCGCTCTCCTCGTAGTTGGTCATGTCCTTGCGAAACGCCTTGCCGCACTTTTTACACACGAACGCCATCTCGGTCGTCTTCCTGAGCTGGTGGTCCTGCGTCTCTGCATGGCACTCTGGACAGTCGAACCACTGCTTGCAGCACGGCGCGCGTATCGATACCTGTGCGTTCAGGACGTGTTTGCTACAACGACTCGGTCAACGTCGACGCGCCGGAAACGCCAACGAGCACGGACCACATCGTCGTTCTAAACGAACCCGTATTTTACCTAATCGAGCAACCTCAGCGCCCGCTTCGCCGCCTCGTTGGGCGGGAAGACAGGATAGTCTCGCGACACGACCTTGCCCTCGTGCAACAACAGCGTGATCCGTTTCAACAACACCACGCCCTCCACCTCGAACGTCGGCAGCCCCAGCGCACTCGAAAACGCCCTCGTCTCGTCGCTCAGGATCGCAAACGGCAGCCCCAACCGCGTCGCCACCTCGCTCTGGTACGCTCCCGATTGCGTGCTCAGCGCGCACACCCGCAGGCCCGGTCGTGCGGTGAGCAGTTCGACGCTGTCTCGCACGCCGCACAGCTCCTGTCGCACGTCAGCCGTGGGACGACACCCACACCACCGCCATTACGCACCGGCGTACATCCCCGCGCACCCGGGATCGCATCCCACCCGTCTGCATTCGCGACGCCCGGTCGCCCCGTGCGAGGGTAGACGAACACTAGCACGGGTCCCTCGAACGAGAGCGAGTTCAGGTCGATCATGGTCCCCTCCTCCGTCCACTTGGATGCCGTCGCACGCAGCAGCACTGACGTCGGCAGCGAAGTCTGTGACCCACGTAAATGATCTGCAGCCCCATCGTCGACAGGTACGGGCAAATCGCTTGGCAGCGTCGACCAGTCCGCAGGCACGTTGGTCGTCATCGTGAGTGACAACCTCTAAGATCTCACGCTGTTTATCCCCACACATTATTAAATCATACATACTACGATACAAATCCATCAAGGCTGCTGCTGCTACGGTAATGCCATCGGTCGTCCAATCTCTACAAGGCGCAAGTCAGCATCCAACACGAAAAAAACAACCCATGACCACGTACCCAACGGCGACCGCCACTGATACACCACCCCGCTCACCCCTCGCTCCTGCCTTGACCGCGCCCGCGGCTCCACCTCGTCCACGTTAAACACTCCACCCATCTCCACGTCTCCGTTCTCCCTGCGCCTATTCGGCTGCAACGACGACATCCCCACCGACCCCACTGACCCCATCACCGACCCGTGTTCACCACCGGGTACCTTGATCACAGGCGCCTCCGGTACCTCCTCCAGCTTGGACGACCGCCGCCCTCGCCCCAAGGAAGGTCCCAGTAGCCCGTCGTCCCCTCGCGCCATCACCACCTCGTACGTCGGCAACCCGCTGCTCTGCGAGATCGTGAACGGCTTGTACGTCATCGGCGACTCGTACCGGTCCATCCCGAACGAAATTTCCGTGTCCGACTTGGTGTGCCCCATGCGGGTATAGTCGCATGCGTCCGCGCTGGAACCGATCGTGAACGTGCCCGCGGACCCGCCGATCGAGGGACTCGGGACCTGTGGCGACGCTGCCTGCGACGGTGATCGCGTTCGCTTTCGGGCCCGCTGTTGTTCCTTGATCGCCATCTCTCCGTGGAGCGAGCGTGGGAAGAATATCTATCCGCATCGATCTGTCTCAGCTTCGCAACCACTGGGGAAGTCCACGTACGACGAGCGTGAGCCCAGAAGAGACCACACAACCGATCCCCGCAACGATGGCGAGCAAATCTGGGCGGAGCCGTCAGCACATGCGAGCGGATCCGAAACGCGAGGTGACGCATGTCACACCTGTTGCCAACCTGATTGTGTCAGGAGCGATATCGTGATCAGACGTCCGTCACGGGGCTCTCGGCGGAGACAGTAGATGCGACGTACATGTTATTGTTGATGTGCTGGTGCGGTCGGACGCCGTCAATTCCGAGGATGAGGAGCGGGAGGGTGAACAGGAACCGAAACACGATGCGGATATACTATAGTCGGGTCAAGTCGGGACGACACGAATGAGCGAAACGAGGCGACGCACGTTCAGCTCGTGGAACTTGTTCAGTCGAAGCATCGTGGCTGGTTCGACGTCGTGGTCGCGCTGCGAAGGGGTCATTCGCGTGCACATAGACACGACGGGACGCGTACGAGATGGTCAAGAAAGGCGGGAAACGCAAGCAAGACGGGCAGGAACCATAGGGTGAGCGAAAAACTGGCGAGCCCGCCTGATAGAAACGTATACGCCTCGCACTGTGATCGTGGATCAGTCCTCTACTGCCCTCACCGCGAACGCGAACGGACCTTGTACGGATTCTGGCGCGTTAGAAAGGTAATGAGGGGCATGGCGAGGACGGCGACGCAAGATCCGATGGCCCATATCTTAAAATACGCACTTCGGAACCAGTCTTGTTGACGCGCACTCGAGTGCACCAGGAAGAGCCAGAAACATAGTTCTGTCACATCGATAAGCCGGCGGCAATCTGGTCACGTTACACGCCTACCTTCCAAGTGCGTCACCCTGATGTGAGATGAGCAGAGGATGCCAAAACGGGCGAGGAGGGGCGTACATTTCGAGTGCCCACGCAAGGGAGATAGAGAGGTAGAGAGGAGTTATTGCATCTCTTGCACTCTTGTTCCACAGCTCGTATGGCGTGGGTAAGACTGAAACGCGACAGGTTTCGACGTGCACGCGGGCAAGAGGGAGATAGGCTCACTTCCGTAGAAGGCGATGCTCGTGAAGCCATAGTGGTATTTGATGATGGACATGCCGGTCGAGTAGATGAAGATGAGCGGGATGCTGAGCAGGTACGAGTACTACGCGTGCTGTTGGTTTGCTTGATGCAACTTGGGATGTATTACAGGCACGTACGGTCATGATGCGCTTGAACGCCCCCGAGTAGGGACCGTGGTTCCACCTGGGCCATGTTGGTCCGATGGGTCGGGAAATGGATGCAAGACTTACTTGAGGCATTTGAATCGGTCGAATGACCAGAGGTGATAGACGAGAAAGGCACCCAGCTTTGGATGCGAGCGAGAAGTCAGTCGGGAGGGGATGTATAAGCAATGGACGCACGATGGTGCTCAGCAAGGCCCAGACGAGGTACACGGCAGGGGATAGGTGGGCCATTTTCGAGAGGACTCAAACCGAAGAGTGGTATTATTTATGTAAATCCACAATGATGTACCCAGCGTTGGGAGGGGAACAGTGGACGTGAGGCACTGCAGGTCGTGATAAAGTTGATTGTGTCCGAATGCTCGCACACGGCGTAGGCTAATATATAGGCCACGGCCGGAGAGTTATTACAGGATTTCCCCGAAAGTAGCTTGGCAGGGAAACCATGGAACAGCAGAACATCGTCGATGGCAGTCAAACAAATTTGCCGCGTTCTCGTGCACACCGATCGAACGGGCGCTTGTCGGGTGGGGCGTGAACCTGACAACACAGATTCTTCGCGTTTGGGATTGGTTTGAACGATGGTCGGAGTGTGATTTATTGTACCTCTCTTGAATGTTAAATATGAGCGTACCACTAAATTTTGGCTTAAATTTCGTGTACGCGCGCACACGTATCATCTAGTGCTCGGAATGTGACCTTGGGGGGTTGAGAAGGATGTACAAAAAATTCCAGATTTTGCTTATGTTTTGCCCACTGCACGGACCTTGGCGAGCTTGCATTATCGCTGTCAAGTCCAAATCTGGAATTGTCCGCGTACGTAATAATCCTTATCAAGGACAAAATCCGAACATTATTACAAAGTTGATATGTGTGCGCACAAACAAAGTTTAAGCCAGTGTAAAATCCAAACTCCTTTCAGAAGTTGAAGGTACATTCAAAGTACGGGGATCACACTTTGACCATAATTCGAACCCATCCTAAATCACGAAAAATCTGCGGTGCACTGAAACACAGCCATGACACTTTGATGCCATGACTAAGCGAGTCTCCATGCGATTCCAATCTTCTCTTTTTTTTTCGGTGCCTTTTTTGTATTCCCCCAAATGCCATCGCCCACCGAAGACGACCGCCAAGAGTTTTTGCTCAGCTGCCGCTTCGGCGACCTCGACGACGTCCAAGCCTTCGTCGCCGCCTTCCCCGACGCCGTCCCCGACGTGCACGACGCGCACGGCAACACGCCGATCCACATGGCCGCCGGGAACGGGCACGCAGGTGAGTCCCCCCCCTCCCCTTGAGTCGTTCGTCGTCCGGCGAGGCCAAACCGGCGGACAGACGTCCTTGCGTACCTCCTTCCGCGCGTCGGCCGGGATCTGCTTGCGCGCGCCAACGATGCGGGGTCGATCCCGCTGCACTGGGCGGCGGTGAACCGGCACCTGGCGGTGGTGCAGGCGCTCGTGGGCGCGGCGGGCGTGGAGACGATCGAGATCAAGAACGGAGCGGGGCGGTCGGCGTTGGGGGAGGCAGAGTCGGCCGGGTGGGAGGAGGGTGCGAGCTGGCTTGTGCGGGTGATGCGGCTGGAGGGGGCAAAGGAGGAAGAAGAGGTCGAGGCGGATTCGTCGCAGGCGATCGAAGTCGAGATTCGGGATGCGGACGGCCAAGTGGGGAGGATGACGATCGATCCCGACGCGCACCCAGAACGTTCGTAAAAACACATGGCCATGGGATCTTTGCAGCGTCGATAATACTCGCCGATCTATGCCGAAGCGGAGCTGGAAAGGATCTCTGGTGCCGCGAACATGCCGATGCCCGCCAACCATTGTTCCGTCCCGTGTTGGCGGGCATGCGTAGGCAACTTTGCTCGGTACTTCATATCGTTCACTCCTGCCCCGATGGAAGTGATAGAATTTGTCCACTGGTTACCAAATGTGTGTACTGCCCACGGCTTTGCGCCATCAGGTTGTCAAAAACTCATCGCCACCATCACCGGTCGTCGGTTGGTCTACAGCCCTCCCGCCATGCGGTCGCCCCTCGCCTCACCTCTCACGACGGCCCCTGTATATAAAAAACAACCATGGGAACACCAGAGGACGTCATCTCGACATGGCGTCATCTCGCCCCTGGTCCGCCGACGTCGATGAACCCCATCGGCGCGGAGCCGTGTCATTCCTTTGTTGTGTTTCTTCTCGTACCTGTCTCGGACGCGCCTCCTGCGGATCCCGCACAGGCATGGTTTTCTGTCGACTCCGAAAGCCCAAAATGAAGATGTCATCTTTACCGTATGCGGGATATGAAAATAGCTAACTCCGGTTGGAAAGCCGGTACGGTGTTAGACAGCGAGGGGCGGACCTCGGAGGCCTGTAGTGTGTGTGGCCATGAATGTTCAATGCGGATATCATTGTAAGAAAACCTCAAGACATGCATACCGGCGCTGCAGCACGGTCATCTCCGGTTTGAACCTAGGTTAGCGAAGCGAACGAAGGTGGAAGCATGGAAGCCCTTCGAGCAACTCCAGCGTGCGAATGGATTGATGTTTGCACCCCCATTGACGTATCTGTCAAGAGCTGCGATCAGTCACGACCGACATCAGAAGGGTAGGCTAAATGTCTATGTTGGATGACAGAAATGACCATGAGACACAGATATCGAGCATTACCGCCATCCGAGCGTTGCCTGGAAATAAGTCCCCCCTCCAAACTGATTTATATCTTTGTACTGAACCGTGCACGCGCGTAAAAGCGTCTTTTTCGCTATCGCGGACGTACGCTCACGGGCCTCGGATGCAGGATGAGTAGACCGGCCCAACATCGTGAAGGTGATTGGTACTATACCTCTACTGCGCGTGCCAAAGAAGGACCCACGGCGGCACCGGTCAAGTTGACCATGTCATTGCCAGGTCTTGGAGCGGCGGAGACTGCGGGCAAGCATCCAAAAACTTTTGAACGGTAGCGATTATCTCCTTTGAAGACGGTCGTTTCTCCATCGGTGACCAGCACTGTCGGATAAATTCCCAGTGCGGATCCTGCAGCGCCACACATTCGGGTCGGCGAGGCTTATCGCCCTTGGCCAAGCGTAGGACGATGGCTCCCTCACGTCGCAGTTCCGACCACGGCTGCTTGCCCGACATGACCTAAACAAAGCATCAGCAGCAACCGAGAGACTACTTGCTCGGAAAAACCTCCCTGGAGGGCGACGCAGCCGAATGAGTATATGTCGCTCTTGGGCGTCTGGGCGTAAGTTTCCGTTTCCTCTCGTATCTGCTCTGGCGCGATCCAACGCAAGGCCCCCGGTCGAACGGTCAACCTCTGGAGGTAAGATAATCCTTCAGGAATACTCACCACCAAGGAAGCATACCCGAAATCGGCTAAGCGGGCAGTGTAGTCTCCATCGAGAAGGACGTTGTTCTGTCTCACTGTCAACGCTATGAAGGGAGCGATGACACTGTTGTTGCGCACAGAGTTCAAGTCCCCATGGACGACCGAGGTAGAATGTACTAGCTTAAGATATTAATCCACGAGCCTGGAGATGAAAGTAGTGCCTTACGGTAGTCGAGTCCATTAGAAACGTCGAGCAGCTGCCACGAAGAGCTAGAGAATATCCGTGGAAATTGATTTCATTGGACGCACGAACTTGAATCGGTGATCTGCGCCAAGCTCGCCCGTGTGTTTCTCCAAAAAGTAGTACAGAGATCCGTTTGGCATCCATGACGATACCAACGACAGAGCGCCGTGCATTCCGAATCCGTACGCAATGCCCAGAAACGGAACGATGTTGGGATGGTCAAGTCGTCTCCAAATGCCGAGCTCTCTCCGTATCATCTAAAGGCAAATCAGATGCTATCCTTCGTGAGAAGTGAATAGGTGACCTTTGTTGAACCATCGTTTGTGTCCCCATCCAACGAAAGACTGAGTCGGAATGCCTTCACTGCAACCTAAACGGGAGCAAACTAATATGTACAATACGGGCAAATAGAAGAATCGTACCTCTTCGTCTGACGAATCGTGGTGGTACACGCATTTATAAACATCTCCAAAACCTCCCGAAGCGATGTACTGGTCACTGGTTTTGGAGATGGCGTGTGTGAGGTCCTTCGGAGGGAGGGTATTGGAACTAACGGGCTAAGCATTGGTTGAATCTGGGGTGCGAATGGACGCACCTGAATGTGGATCTCCGACGCTGTGTAGCGGGACGCGGTGCTACATCAGAGGCGGCGCAGACAGCAGAAAGAAGTGGACGAGCGATAATAATGGAGGTCGTTTCCCACAGATGTATTTCATTGACCCATGTAGAAGTCGCCACAAATTTTCCAGAGGGAGAAAACTGGACGCCGATTACGAGCGTTCGCTGTCGCAGAGGCTGTCCAACAGGCCGACCGGTAGTCGTATCCCAGAAACGAACGGTCTGATCGGTTGAAGCGCTCGCGAGGATCGATCCGTCTGGGGAAATGGAGAGAGACGTTATATAGTTCGTATGTCCTTTCCATGGCCGTCCGACCCGTTCTCCCGTTTGCGAGTTCCAACAGCAGATCGTTTTGTCCTGCGATGCAAAGAGCTGACTTCCATCACGTGACCATACCACCTTTGCTGGCATGGTGATTTTCTCTTTTTCCACCGGATCAAGGACGAGTTCACCGCTGTCAACGTCGTATACGCGGACGCCACGGTCGTCGCGGATGCGAGCTTGGTTCCATCCGGAGAGAACACGATATCATAGCCCCAGTGATCGGTCTTAATCGTCCGTTGGATTGCCCCGGGCCACATGATCCCTTCGGAGACACGATGATGGATGGATATCGCGTTCATGCAAAACATCGCCAGTCGGTCGTTTGACGAGATAGCGATCGTTTGGTAACCCGTCGAGTGAGTGTAGTGGGTGACGAGCGTGCGCGTTTCGACGTCCCACACGTTGATCCTTCCTCCAGACTCGCTGCTGATGATCGTCTTCCCATCCTGAGCTGCGGCAAGGTGCAACACGATGTTCGTGTGCGACATGGGTGGCCCTTCTTGTTTTCCGTCATCCAGATTCCAGACTCTCACAGCGTTATCAATATCGACAGCGACAACAAGTCTGTCGTCGGGGAGGTACGTGAATGCAGTGTTTTGCATTTCCAAGAGTTGATGCGGCCGAGGACCCTCGTCGGATCGTCGAAGCGCTGCGTTTGACATGGGGATCTATGGCTGTGGGCTCCCTTGGCGCGCGTGGTGGATGAAAGGTGGAATGTGAGATCGAACATATACTTATCCTTCAGACACGTGGCAAAGGCGGTAGGTTTTGCAAGCCGTCCCGTTAGCGCCCAGTCCTGAATTGCATACGTACCTTATCGCACATTCGATCACTCTCAACGTCGTATACCCCGTCACTCAAAAAACGTTCCTGAGGATCTCGCACCTACATGCGTGATACGATCGTCAAACAAGCACGCGGCGGTCATCATAGTATCTGCTTCAAAGGCCTCAAACGAAAGGCTTGGCCGACTTGAAACGAAGATTGCACATGCCATGTTTGTCGCGAGGGTTTTGGTCAGTCAAGACGAGCACCAAAGTTCATATCCATGCATTCCATGTCCAACCGATTTTATTTCGTCATGGCGTGTGAGCGATAATACCAGCAAACATGTGGGGAGAAGAACAGCGGAGTACATGACCGCTGCGGCGATTTGGTACACCCATCATCTCGTTTCACGGTCCAATAATCCGTCAACGTGCGTGCACGACAATTCAAAGTGTGATGTCATCGCTGATCCGTCTCTTCGTGCACAACGCTCGGCGCCTTGTTGCATGCCTATACATATCGTCTCTTCGAAGCATGTTCTGAGTCACCGTCTGGCATAGTTGCCGGTTCTGCTGGAACGTACGATCAGTGAGCCGGACAGAGATCGTAAAAATCATCGCTCCGTGCCTTTTCTTTTCATCCTCAAACCCTGTTCGTGCGGGCTAAATTCATCCGCGCCAGCTTCAGAATCGCTCGTGTCGCTCGTCCATGACACCTCCAATTCTCGTAGAGGCAGAAACTGTGGACATGCATCCAAGAGCTGCCGGACGGTGACGATGATTGCTGCTGCGGTCGGCCGCTCCGCCATTGGCAACCAGCATCGTTGAACGACATCCCAGCGAGCGTCTTGCAATGTCTCACATCCCGGTCGGCGAGGTTGATCACCCTTGGCCAAGCATAGGACGATGGCCGCATCGCGATCCAGTTCCGACCATGGCTTCTTGCCCGACATGACCTAGAACAAAACGACAGCACCGACCCGAAACCTGTGTTCGCTGGAAAGTCTCCCTGGAAGGCGAGACAGCCAAACGAGTATATATCGCTCTTGGGCGTCGCCGTGTAAGTCTCGTCCGGCGCGATCTGTTCCGGCGCGACCCAACGTATCGCGCCTGGTCGGTTGGTCGACCTCTGGAGGTAAGACAATCCCTCTGGGATACTCCCCACCAAGGAAGCATACCCGAAATCGGCTAAGCAGGCAGCGTAATCTCCGTCAAGAAGAACGTTGATCTGTCCTTCTGTCGGCGAAAAAAAGACGGTGATGATATTGTTACTACGCACAGAGTTCAAGTCCCCATGGACGATCGGGATGGAATGTACTAGCTTAAAAATCTCATTCCAGCGACCCGACAACGAAGACACCGACTTACGGTAGTTTCATCCTTCAGAAATGTCGAGCAGCTGTCGCAAAAAGTTAGCGAATGTCGATGGAGGCCAAATCTCAGCAAGCTCGTCACTATACTTTTCGAGGAAGCAGTGAAGCGAGCCGTTCGGCATCCACATGGAGACCAGCGACGGAGCGTCTTGCATTCAAAACCCTTATGCGATACCTAGGAACGGAACGATGTTGCCATGGTCAAGCCGCCTCCAAATTCCGAGCTCCCGGTGGACCGTCTATAAGGCGGTAAATATGTACGATAAATCGTGTCAGCGGAGGTAACAATACCTTTGTTGTTATCGTTTGCGTCCGCATCCAACGAATAGCTAAATCGACAAGCTTTTACAGCGACCTAAGTAAGACGTCAATCGCGTGTCACTTGATTGACATAACATATGGCTGTACCTCCTCTGCCGAGTTGTGACGGTACAGGCATCCATAAACGTCTCCAAACTCTCCTGAGGCGATGTGCCGGTCGCCGGTTTTGAAGATGGCAAACGTGAGATCCAGTGGAGGGAGAACATCGGAACTAACGGATTCAGTATTGGCTGGACCCCAGAGGCGAAAAGACGCACCTGCCAAATCTCAATCTTGAATGCTATGTGTACATCAGACTATGCACCCGATGGGAACAGGGAACGAACCATGGCGGGCGACCTACACATATGTATCTTTCCACGCATTGTAGACAATACTACGAATTTACCAGAGGAAGAAAAATAAATTTCACTTGGGTGTTCTTCGATTCGAGAAGGATGTTCAACAGGACGGTAGTTGTGTCCCAGAAACGAACAGTGTTATCCTTGGAGGTGCTTACAAGGATCGACCCGTTTGGGGAAATAGATAAATCAATCATGTCTCCAGTGTGTCCTGTCCATGGCTCTCCGATTTGTACTCCTGTTTGCGAATCCAAACAGCGAATCGTTGCGTCCAGCGAAGCAAAGGGTTTGTCTCCTTCACGTGACCACGCAAAACCGCATCCCTTTTCTATGCAACTGCCTTCTTTTTGGTGCCCTGGTGATCGCATCTATCCCGGTAGAACACCAAGCGTGAGTGCGTGTCGATCAAAGACATATGAATGTAAATACTGAGCGATAGACCATTCTTCCCACTGCGTTCGACATAGGCCTGCACCGTAGTCATTCTAAATCCTGGCTCCGTTTCCCGGCATCGCAAGGTGATTCATCTCCACACGTGGTTCTGTAGCCAATCCAGCCATCATAGAATTGGTCCCATCGCCGCTACTGGCGAACTCTGGTAGCTGGGTCAGAAACACGTCAAGAGCGTATTTGGTCGTGCCTCGCGATGACAGCAAGAAAGAAACGGGACGGCATCTCCAGTTTCATTTCGCACGGGTTAGTTACAAGCTACAATCGGCCGAGCGCAGGCCGAGCCGATCACGGAAGCGCAAATTCAAGCGGAGATCAGAATTGATAGATGCCATCTCCTCTGCGTGCATACGCCAGCCTGCGGCACAAACCATCATCGATTCATCACCGCTTATGCATCGACGTTAATCCGGCAGAGTACAGGGAATTTCGGAACGTACATACATCTACTAGGGCATAAAAGTAACGTAATCAGAGGTATCGTCGCCATCTTCTTCCCAGGAGAAAAGAGAGCTACTAGTCGGGCCGGTCAGAAGCGCTGCATTTGGCTGAGCCAAGTCAATCCAGTACTTGCTACAGGATCCTAGGTATGCTGCTACAGTTTAAACTACATTGTATGGGTCGACGAGTAAACAGCGACAGCGACATGATGATAGCGAAGACACAAGAGATATTCTACAGAATAGAGATGGACTAATGTGAACGAATCCGAAACGTGAGGAGATCATGAAAGAAAAATGAAATGGGAAAAGAAAAAAAAAAGAATGGCAGAAGTCCGCCTCATGGATAAAAATATTCCGGCCAGTCTTGATCCAAGGAGGCAGAGAGGAAGGCGCCAGGCGTACCCATCCGAGCCAGCCCACGTCCGGGTCCGCAATAACGATAACCTTACACTGCCTGCCCAATCGGCACGTCCGTCCACGCCTCCCACCACGCCACACGGCATCCCTCGTTCCCAAACCCACGCAAAAGCTCGAGGACGCGCCACACGTCGCCCCAATCGCTCCCAAGTCCCAGACTCACACGGACGACGCCCAGCTCGCGACCAACGCGGGTCTCGAGCGCTCGGAGCGTCGCACCATCTGACAGGCACTCCATTACGTCTTGGATGCCGAGGAGCGCCGCGGCGCCGCCTGGATTACACATACAGCCGGTGCGCAGCGAGATGTTGTGCATCGTCGCCACATGTTCGACGAAGCTGTTCGGAAGAAGGTCGCCGGTGGGCTGTTCAAAAGGTATCATTAATCATGAGCAAATTTCTCGTCAAGGCAGAGATCACACGCACGGAGAGAATGACAAACGAGATGGTTGATCCGCTGTCCGATTGTTCGCCGATGGATTTTAACCGTCGAGAGGGCATCCTAGAAAGAATGCGGACGACAGGCGTACCATTTGTGTCGTGGCGCAGCTCGGCCATCGAGGATGTCAAGAAATGCATCAGACACGACAGGCGGAGCGGAAGGAAGGGCAGGTAAGTGGAGAGGAATCGCAGTCCGACGGAGACCGCCGATAGGGTGAGGTAGTTGACTGTTCCATCCTGCGCATATAGTCAGAAAATCAGAAGACCTGGGGGATACATGTATGCTGATACCTCGAACTGCTCGTGCAACTTTGTGGCCCTCGTTACCACCTTCCCGGGAACTTGTACGACATCCACCGTCCCACCTGCAAACCATGGTCGCTCTAGCATCTCCAAAAAGCTCTCTTTGACGACGAGTGCTCCTACACCGGTGGGGTATCCGAACATTTTGTAAAAGCTAACAGCCATTGCATCGACAGGTGTTTCAGTCAGCGAGATCACGGAAGTAGGCGCCAAGGCAGCCGCATCCAGTAAAGTGTAGTATCCAAGGGAGGAAGCAAACTTGAGGATCGAGAGAGGGTTTTTGGTGTTGGATATATTTGATTGACCGGTGAGTGCAAAGAGTGACATTGAGGAAGAAGATTTCGAGCGGAGTATCTCCTATGGGGGGGTTAGAGTCGACGGAGAGTGGCGCATATATGCACGTGAGACGGCGCAGGAATGACGAGGTCATAAGAATGTCTATCTCACCTTGGCAGCGGAAGTATCGAAACCTCCCGTAGAGGTGGAGGGGATGTAATGTACATGACCGCCTCGTCGCATTGCGAATTCACGAATGCCATGCACACTGTTGTGCGAATCGGAACCGAGAACAAAAGATCCATTTTCTTGAAAAGGAAATGCTTCTCCGACAAGCTTGAGTGCTCCTGTGGCATTTGCGGTAAAGATGACGGTATAGCCCCCGGGCGCTTGGAAGAATGAAAGAACCGCATCCCTGGCTTCTTCTGCACATTCCGAGGATAATCTCGAGCTATCGGACAAGATGAGATTGCATACATTGTGGGAGAGCGAACGGCTTGCCTGTTGCTGACCGAGTGGGTGTTACCCATAATGTTTTGTGTCAGAAAATCGGTATGAACGCGGACGAGGCTTTCGGGGTGCTGAGCGCCCCCCATGTAGTCGACATAGGTTTCGCCGGCGCGGTCGAGTCTTGATAGGTCAGATTTCCGAAGATTGTCTATGATCCAGGTGCTTTGATATTCTGGGTATGCTTGTAAGAAGGCTGAGTAGGCGGCGGTGGCTTGTTCGCCGAGTGATCTCAACTGTGCCTGAAAGATATATGCGGACAGAGATGGCCGGAGGAAGGAGGGCATGGGGCGGACATGCGGATGCGGAAGGGGCGGAGCGAGAGCGTAGGAGTGGAAATCGCCATCGTCACGGTGGTGAGGGTGTGCTTTCTCGTAGAGGGTTTCGTTGGAAGAGATGGATTTGACCAGGGAAGGGTAGGATCTGTGGGATTTCAGCGTGACACGGGAGACGGGGGGAGGAGCAGAAGCAGCGATGACGTTGATCTGCGGCTGGTCATCCCGGGGAGATATACAAGAGTACTTGTTACCCATGTCCGGGGCAAAGGAACGGGTACCGCTAGAGCGTCGTTGGCGGTGCCAGGATCGCACGCGTTTATAGGGACGACGGGAGTAATCCTTTTGAAAACACAGCGACACGGCCATGTTTTATTTCGGTGAGAACGGCGGCGTCGGTTGGCAACATCAGCACATACGTACAATGACCAAGGTCCGTCTTCGCATCAAGGCATTGCCTACGTTGGAGCCACCTGGCTCGTAGCAATAAATGTGTCAGCATTCCAGATCTTACCCCGTTGGACGCACTGGCTGTCAAGGACCCGGAAAGACATCCTGATCAGGCTTGGACGGCGGGAAGGAAACCGCTGACATACCTCGCCCGCCACTCGTATGGGTGCTCATTGGTCGAGACGGACACAGCTGATATCACACTAGTATATACATGTGTCACCGTGCTGTCAGGGCACAGCTACTACTTACTGTCACGCGCCATCAGAGCGGCGCTCCCGGTGGAAATGAACTTTCCACCTAAAATAGTTCCTTTACTCCCGTGTGATTACCGTCCATTAAATCGGGAAGAAGAAGCCTAAAAGACCTTCCTAAGCGCAGCGAGCATTCATATCGAAAAGAAAAGAACCGGCCGAACCCTGTCCAATCAAAAACGGTACCGAGAGACCTGGCCCTGTCAACGGTCCCCACTGTGTACAGGATACCAGATGGGGTGCATGTGGAGAGCGGAATTATCCATGCCACCGGAACCAACAAAAACAGCCACGAACCTGTTCCTGTCTCAAGCGTGCAGCCCGAACACATGAGCGAGTGCATTGCCATGTTATACCAGACAGAATCGTCACAGCCGATGCTTCTTGAAGACTTGACACGCACGAACTTGATGTCGGCTCGTCGACGTAAAACGGATTGTCTGGCCTATCTTCAGACGAACAAAAAAAGACGTTTGCCATTAATATTGTGCTAGACGACAGCCTCCTAAAAAAGCAGACTGTCCCCACCTGGCATTTCCTTTGAGCATAGAGCTGCAAGGCACGTATGCAGCACATGCAGCCTCTCTGTTCCTTGTCCCAGCAAGCGCATGTCCATGTCCATGTCGGAATTAAATAAATTGCACAGCCACTTCAACCCAACTCTCGCTCCAAAATATCGGTCATCAAGGAGAGCTGCAATCGGGCCTGTCGTTTGTTTTACGTTGGTTTGCTTTTACCTCCATCTTTTTTACTACGATCGATTCATGTTCTTTACTTGCAGTTTCTTTCCAAACGACAGCTCGTCCTGGCGAACCTGTACAAATACAGGCTTGAATCGCGCGAGCGACTGCCACTCACGACACTCTCGTCGCGCGACCAGTTTAGACACGTCCTCTCTCGTTTTATCGCTGCCTCGATGTCTGGAGCACTCTCTCAACGCCAGCCCTCTCAAACCGTCATACCCGTATCCCAAAAGGGCGGTCTCAAAAAGATAACCCCATATTGGTACCCATACACCACAATGGCAAAGGAGCGCTGGATTGGAAGGGAAATATTAGAGATTGTTTCAACAGAGTTCAGAGATCGCAGCATGGAGTATTATGTGCGTATGCCGTCTATCTCTTGGCATCTATTTGATCTTGATAGATGTCCCCTCCATTTAGAGGTACGCTCTTGAATCAGGTGTCACAACGATCAACGGCAAAGCCGCAAAACCGGACACGGTAGTCAGGAACGGGGATCGTATCGAGTGAGTGTATGCCCAATCAAGCGGTAAACGTACTTGATCGATTTCCATCATCCAAGGAACGTCGTGCATCGACATGAGCCTCCTGTTACTGCCACGCCTTTGAAAATCGTACAGCACGATACAGAACGAGGTTTTATTGTGATCGATAAACCTGGTAGCATTGTTTGTCACCCTCTATCTCCATTTGGCTAAATCTAAACCGGAGTCACAGCCGGTACACCCGACGGGCAGGTACTGGCGGCACAGTCTTGTTCAAATTCTCGAACATGAACTCGGCTTCGATAAAGTGTACAGTGAGTCTCTTAACTCGTCTCGCCCCAGCAATTCTTCTCATCGAGCCTTCTCTACGCAGCAATCAATAGATTAGATCGGCTGACATCTGGTCTCATGATCTTACCCCTTAATTCAGATCTTGCCCGCTCGCTCACGAGTGAATTCGTGAGCGGGTCCATCAGGAAGGAATATGTTGCAAGATGTAAAGGAGAGTTTCCTGCGTACGTTTCATCAATGATGACATTTGTGTTTATCTTCTAATGTACTGACTTTCAGGGAGGAAGTCGTTTGCGAGGAACCATTATTGACCGTCGACAGACAGATGGGACTCAACATCGTACATCCAGAAGGAAAGGTGAGGTTCATTGTCTGGCGCTAACAAATGATAGCTTGTGCTTACATTACCCAGCCAGCTAAAACTGTCTTTCGCAGGGTCCACTATGACGTTAATACCAACACGAGTGTTCTCCGCTGTAAGCGTCTGTTCTTATTCTATCCTCCGATAAATTTAAGCCTTCCATCGTTCAGGCCGTCCGTTTACGGGTCGCTGTGAGCATGTTTTATTGTTCTCCTTCCTTTCTTGACGTATCTTTGTTTTTCCTGCTTGCTACTTTCGGCGGACTTCTCCCTTATCACCATGTCATAAATCATTAAGCGCATCAAATCAGGGTTCACCTCCAATTCCTCGGACATGCCATCGCCAATGATCCAGTGTATTCAGAAGAACGAATTTGGGTGAGTCTCCGCAGGCTTGGCTGTAGTCCTGCCGAATGCCCTACATCCGTTTCTTCTTTCCATTTTGGCTGGTTCGCGTACATTCCCATCTTCCTCCCCGCACTTGCCAACTCGAGAATGTACTCACATAGTCGCATTCGTACCCAGGGTCCGAACCTCGGAAAGCATGGCATCGATGTCATACCTAGCGTCGAACGCTTTGCGCCCGCCCCACCTGGACATCTCAAGAGTGACGTTAGCCCAGAATCACTAGCCGCCAATTCCAAACTGGGCGATGGTCAGAATGCAACCTTGGGCGGGGAAAACGACACATGCCCACAAGGAAAGAAATTACTTCCCAGAGAAACAGGGCATGACATTGGGATGGGATCTCCCGTTCCCCTGTCTGCTGAGGCCGTCCAGATAATCACACGCCTGAGGAATATGAAGGTTCGGTTTACGTTCACCATATGCTGTTCTCTTTTTGTTCTCATGTAAGAGACGGACATTTACGTTTTGTGCTTCTTGGTCATATTCTAGGACGAAGACGAGGACTGGAGTCGGTGGCGTGATGTCGTATTTCGGGCTAAAGGCGCGCTGGCACCGAAATACATCCGACGGCCACCACTGCCCCCTCAAAATAACCGAAAGAGGGGCGGGAAGAATCCCCTAGATATTGTTTCTGTGGAGAACGACCCCGAGCAACCAGTGCATGGATTCTCCGATCCGGCGGACCTCGCAATACCCGCCCCGAACGAGCCAGCGCAGTTCTCTCTCGAAGAAGCCGCTTCACGCATACCATCGTTTGGTGCACCCGAACCCGAGGCAGATCCAGCGACGGGCACGTCGTACTGTCCTGAATGTTATCTACCGCTGCAACCGGACCCAAAGCCGGAGAAACTGTATATATTTTTACACGCGTTGAGGTATGAGCTGAGTCTGGGGAGTTTTGAGACGGAGATGCCGGAGTGGGCTAAGGAGGGCTGGGAGTGGGAGCAGTGAGCGAGGTTTGTGATTGCATTGGGTCAATAGATAACAAGCCACTCACGTTGGATTTGTACCTGATCCATTTATTCACTACAACTTTGCGTCGGTCCGGTTTGGAATCGTCGCAGTGTAAGTAGTCGGTCAACGAACACACTTCCTCTTCCGTCACTCTTTCGTAACCTCACTCACGAATGCTCCATCCTCCTCCTTTTCGCTTCAAAAAAACCAAAAGGATGTCTCGCGATTTTCATGACCGCAAACATACTCGCCGCCATCGTCTTCGTGATGTCCCACACATAAAACTGATGGACATACTCAAGTCCTTACGACACTGCAGATTACGCAGAGACGTTGCTCACCCATCTTCTTCAACACACTCACGCAGTCTTCCTGCACCCATTGTCGATCACGACTTCTTATCACCCGTACATCACCCTTCACCCGACCCATTCGTGTCTCCGTCCATCTTACGCTACCGCTCGGATGTTGATGTGTCCAGCATCCTGAGTGTGACAGTGGAGGATTGCTCATCCGGCATGAGCGCCTCGAGCTCGAGTTTCGATAGGATTCTCCCTGACACGGATAGGGGCCTTTCTTTCTTTCTGCACTCTCCCCCTCCGTTCTCAGCATCGCCCTCGGTATTTCGGCTGCGCTCTGCGTCGACTGGGGACTATCTGGTCGAACGGCTGGAACAACACCTGAGTCAACTGCATCTTGAGGATACCGCGCGGCCCGATCCCGATCCCGTCGTGCCCTCGCAGCAAGCCTCTGTGCCTATGATAGTGTCACCGCAAAAGGTCGAACCGGTGGCATCGTCGAAATCCGAGAGGACCACACAAACGATGTTTCCGCGCGACCAAAACAAAAACGACGTCCCGACGATCCTTATCACGTCCGTCGACGCCAAGCAGAGCAAGCCTTTGCCCCTCTCTGACCTGCGGCCGTCCAGAACGCCGTTCGGTCCGTCTAACCTTGCCAACCATGCTCATCCTACTAACCTCTCGTCTACTAAAACTCGATCCGGATTGCTACACCGCGAGGACCCGTTTACCCAGACCGATCCACCCCACGCTGTCCATCCGACCGACCTCTCGTTTCATCTCCCGTCGTTCCCCTTCCCCTTCCCTTCTTCCGGCCGTCCGAACACGCACCTCGACCGGTCGTACGCGCCAGAGACGCCGACGCCGATGCACTGCGATCACTCTGGCGATTGCGGCGGCGAGCTGTGGGAGGTGTTGCATCCGCCGCTGGTCGCGGGTCCGTTTACGCTGCCGCCGTTCACGCTGCCGCCGTTGAGCGCGGGTCTGTTCGAGGACCGGTTTTGAAGTCGGCCTTTTACAGTACCACGCCAGCGCGCTCTGTTCATGTGATTCTTGTGTCGTTCCCCCTCGTGCCAAACGTTGGTCTGCATTCAACCTTTTTCCCTACGAAGCGTGATGAGAAACGAGACCGTGTGGTACACCCACCCAGGGCGGATGGGCCACCGTTAGTGATTAGATCGTGGTCGCGTGTTCATAGTAGTTCGTACCGTAGTTTTCGATCAGCCGATTCGGAAGTTTTTTTTTTCGTCTCGTATGCATCTCCTCGCGGCACGAATCCGGAGTCAAGGCCTTCATTCCGCGAAGATCGTATCCAAAGCACGCGAACGACACAACCCGATGTCGACGCGCTTGAGCACGGATCTCATCTGTCAATAAGACTTGAACGTTTTTGGACAGCTCCTCGTGCCTCTATATTCGGCAACCTCCGGGCCGTTCATTTGAGTGCAGGCGAGCCTCAGGCTTCGTGTAAAAAGGCATCGTCGAGATATTATTACGTTGTGAGACCGCTCATCAAACCCGAACGACAGCCATGTCCGTATATTATGAATGATGGCGAGAGCTAAGCGCGACAAACAACACCGCATGCATTCGTTTTCTCGGCTATATGTAGACTCACATGGCCGGGGCAGACACTTTTGCATGACATCTGAGCACCAATCGGTTCGCCTACTCGGTTCGCCTGCAGCCACACGAACGGAGTTGCCGACACGAGGACCCTTTCTCAGCCGCCAAGGCAAGCATCATTGAAGACTTCACCGAACACCTCGGCCAACGTGGTTTGGAGTGTCAGGTTGATACGTATCGTTATTCTCGTTATCCAAGGGAGCTTTACGATTTCAGAAGACGAGCTGCAAAAATGGAGTATTCACACCAGGATTCAGATAGCCGAACGGAACGTCCGTGGCGTCGGAGTCATTTTTTTTTTAGGATACGGTCAGTCGACTGCCAACATCCACCACGCTGCGGCCCGTATGTTTTCGCTCCCGTTGGGCAAATCGATCTCGAACCATGGCTTTTTGTGCTACGTTTCGACTTCGTTGACCGACGCATTGCAGGGGGGGACCCACTGTTGCTCTCCGATCCGAAGGCGATCGATGTTCATCGGGTATGCGACGGTGTAATACATGTCGTTTTTCGAAGCATTCCAACCGCCGTGCAATTATCAGACTGACCTCGATCATCATGCTCCTGATATGAGCATGTCCATTCGCTGCCTTCGATGTCCAATTCGACTCGGTCACAGATAATTCTCGTCCATGGGCGAAGATCGTTGGGCAACTTTCGGAGTTGCTGATCTTCGCAAATTTATTCCGCCATTCTTACGTGGTCGGATGCTTGAGCGTGGAGGAAACCTTCGCCTTCAGCACGCACGGGATATCGTCATGGTAAGCACAAACGTTGCAGAGAAATTGGTGCATGAAAAAGCCACCATGCCATCTGCAGGAAACAGGAAATGGGACAGACATCTTCATGCCACTCAGTAGTAAATGCTGCATTGATGGATGATCAACCTTTCTCATCATGTTGCAGGCATTAGATACCTGATTGTCTTTACTAAGGGTCTGTTCAGTACATGTTTGTTAACAATAACAGGATTATTCATGCTTGCTCACCACCCTGGGAACCCAGTGCATTACAACCCAGTTACTAAGGGTCTATTTAGTACATGTCCATTAACAATAACAGGGTTGTAACGCACTGGGGGGTGGTGAGCAAGCATGAACAATCCTGTTATCGTTACAGCTGTTTTCATAACGATAGGCCTAAAAATGGAGAATACACATACAGGCGGAGTCGGAATTTGAATCTGTAAATCAATCGTAAGCGTGAGATAACTGATCCCACTGC
>JBBPMP010000259.1:0-31055 GCA_038090395.1 Boletales sp. KT-2023a | reverse complement strand
TATTAATTATATAAGATTAATTAGTAAATATAATCCAGATTTAGCAGCAAGTAAAAATAATATATATAAATTTAATATAAATAATACTAGATTAATAAAAAATATATATACTTTATTACATTCAGCTTTTATTTCTATGAGATGTTTAATTAGTCAACCTAGAATTTCTTATATAAATGATAAAATATTTATTCAATTATTTTTCTATCCAGATATAAAATTATCTAAAGATATGAAAGCAAAATGGAGTAAAAATATAATTAATAAATTAATGAATAAATTAGATTATAAAGCTAAAAAAGAAATAACAGAATCACTTAAATTAACTTATTTAAATTCTAAGCAAAAAATAATATTATTATTTAATAAATTAAGTTTTAAAGAACAAAAAGAAGTAATAAAAAATTTAACTATGCCATCAAAACAAATTAAAAAATTAATTGATACAATAGTAAAAAGAAATGAATCATTAAAAATGTCAGATAATCAAGCTCAGAAAAGAATAATAAGAATATTTAACAGTGCATTTATTAACAATAATAAACCTATTCATTATTATGAAGATAATTATAGTATTAATAAGTTACAGAATAATTCTATGTTCTTAAATATTTACAATCAAAAATTAAATTTTTTATCTCAATTATTAAGTAAAATTTTTAATAAACCTGTGCAATTAGAATTAATTAGACTACATTATCCTTTCTACGATCCTAATATTATTGCTAATTTATTATCTTATTTCGCTGAAAATTTAAAAATTAGAAGATTATTAAGTAAAATTTACAAATCTGCTTTAATTACTAAACCTACAGCTAATATTCAAAGAAAAAGATTCTCTGTTATACCTGGTTATTTAACTGGATTAACTATTAAATTTGCTGGTAGATTCCCTACACAAAAAATAGTGCCTAGAAAAACTGTAAAAATAGAAAAAATAGGAAGTTTAGCAAGAAAAAAAGCATTATTAGTAGAAACGGCAAGATTTTCAAATAAAAATAGAAGAGGATCATTTACAATATCTGTATCAACAGGATTATATTTAAATAATTTCTTAAAATAAAACTATTTTATTCTTCTAATTTATATGACTATTATTAACTATTTATTTAATTTATTTAATTATCTATTAATCCCATTTATTTTCTATTCGCAAAAAGCGAATAAATACTTATAATACTTATATTTATAAGTACGTGAATATATTTATTATTTATTTTATTTATATTTACGTTTATTCATTTGTTCTTAAGGAACTCTGCCTCTAATTATAAAATTTTAGGTCACTCTATTCAAGGTAAAACCTACTTAAATCTTAGTTTAAATTAATATTTAAGGATTCAGCCTTTAGTTGTAATATTTAATTTATTACGAACGGTAAAACGTAGGCAAAACAAAATTAAATTAATATCATGAAAAATTTATTATTAAACATTTTAGCTTTTGGTGCTATTCTTTCTAGTTTATTAGTTATTACTTCAACTAATCCTGTATTAGCTGTTATATTTTTAATTTCAGTTTTCTTTAATATTGCCGGTTATTTAATCTTAACAGGAGTAGAATTTATTGGTATCTCTTATATATTATTATATGTTGGTGCTATAACTGTATTATTCTTATTTGTAATAATGATGATTAATATAAAATTAACAGATATTTTAGAAACAGGATCTCAATATACACAAAATTTCCCATTAGCATTAGCTATAGGATCTTTATTTATTTATATAATTTATACAGTATTACCTTTCCAAATTAATAATGTTTCTATTATTTCTATGTTCTTTGATTTAACTAATATTATTAATAGTTTATTCTTAACAGTTAATAATTCATCTTTAGTTAATGTATTAACTACATTTAATCCTTCTGTTGCTGATATTTCTATTACTAACTTCTTACAAATTGAAGCTATAGGACATAATTTATATACATATGGAGCAGCTTTATTATTAATATGTAGTGTATTATTATTATTGGCTATGGTAGCAACTATATTTATATCAAGAAAATCTAAATTCTAATATAAATATATATTAAACAAAGATAACACAAATTTAATTATTATAAATCCCCTCCAATTTTAGTTATATTATTATGTCTTTTACATAAAAGTATAAATATAAATATATATATTATTATAATTATATTAAAATATAATCAGTTATATATTTTATTACAGGGTATTTAAGGTTTTAATGATTTTTATTAGTTTATTAATATTAATTGTGGCTATTGCCATTCCTTCTATCAGAACAAATTTGTCTCCTAATTTATTTGTTAGGTTAACTGCTATAATCTTTACTTATGCCGCAGGTTTATCAATAAATACCTTATATATTCAATCAATTGAATCAGGTTTAGGTATATATAGTGGTTTATTCCATGTAACTATAACATCACAAATAATAGATATATTTATATATATAATAGGTGCTTTAATATTAACTGCCTGGCCTATATTTAATAAACATCTATTAAAAAATAGTTACAAAAATAATTCTAATTATAATTTAGAATCAGAAAAATTAAGTTACGTAAGTAATCCAGCTACAGAATATTCATTAATAGTAATATTTAGTAGTTTAGGATCTTCATTATTATTATCATCATCAGATTTTATTTCTTTGTATCTAAGTTTAGAATTACAATCTTTTGGAGTTTATATTTTAGCTACTTTATATAGAGATTCCGAATCAGCAACAGCAGCAGGATTAAAATATTTCTTATTAGGTGGATTATCATCATGTGTGATACTATTAGGAATAGCTTTAATTTACTCATATTCAGGAATTACTAATTTTGAATCATTATATAGTTTAAGTTCTGTATTACACGTTTTTTCAGCACAAGAACCTGTTTCTTTAGGTATTACTTTAGGTATTATATTTATTTTGTTAGGTTTATTATTTAAAATAGCTGCTGCTCCTTTACATAATTGGGCTCCAGATGTATATGATAATAGTCCCACTATAGTAACTATTTGGTTAACTATTATGCCTAAAATATCAATAATATTCTTATTATTTGAAATAATTAATGGATTAAATTTATCAACTTCTTTATTAGTATTAGATAATATTGATTTCTTACCTGTATTTTTATTAAATCTTACTAATTATAAAATAATAGAAATTAAACATTTATTATTATTAAGTGCATTATTCTCATTAATAATAGGTACAGTAGTAGGATTATCACAAATAAGAATAAAAAGATTATTAGCATATAGTACAATATCTCATGTAGGATTTATTCTAATAGCATTAGCAATAAATTCAGCAAGTTCAATAGAAGCTTTATATTTTTATATAATTCAATATAGTTTAACAAATTTAAATGTTTTCTTAATCTTATTAGCTTTTGGATATGTTATTAATAAAAATAATTTAATTAATAATAACTTAATTAATTCTGATATTAATTTTATATCTCAATTAAAAGGACAATTTTTCCAGAATCCCTTATTAAGTCTAAGTTTAACAATCTGTTTATTCTCAATGGCTGGTGTTCCACCTTTAATAGGATTCTTCTCTAAATATTATGTATTATATTCTGCTATTGATAGTCAATATTATTTAATGGCTATAGTAGCAATATTAACTAGTGTAATAAGTGCATCATATTACATAAAAATAATAAGAGTATTACATACAGAAGAAACAAATACTAATATAAATATTACAGAAAGTAATGAATTAGTATTAAATAATTTCCATAGTTTCTTAATATCTAGTTTAACTTTAGGAATATTATTATTCTTAATTAAACCTACAATAATTTTAAATAGTGTACAGTTACTATCAATTTTATTATTTTATAAAATATAATATAATATGAATAGCAACGTTTTGACTTTATTTATTATTGTTCCTTTCTTAGCTTGTGTTTTATTAGCTATTAATCTTTTATTAGCACCTAAAAATGCTTATGAAGCTAAAGCCTCTGCATATGAATGTGGATTCTTAGCAATAGAAGGACAAACAAGATCAACCTTTCAAATACATTTCTATATAGTGGCTATGTTATTCTTAGTATTCGATTTAGAAATCTTATTATTATTCCCATTAGCTGTAACTTTATATCAAGTAAGTACATATGGATTTGTGATAGGATTAATCTTCTTCTTTGTATTAACTATAGGATTTGTATTAGAAATAGGATCTGGAGCTATATCTTTAACTAATACTCATGAATAATTTTATTAATTAGTTTATTATTAATTAATTATTTAATTTTCTATTTTAATTATATCTCCCCTCCTTTTTAATAATTGTTATTAGTATTCTAATTGTTAATATTAATAAATTTAAATAATTTTAACTTAAAAGAAGTTTATAAAATATTAAGGAGAGGTGATCCGATTGGTAATGGTGGTTCTCTGTAAAAGAATTGGTCTTAGACCACATTAGGTTCGATTCCTAAACTCTTCAATAATAGTAATTATATTAATAAAGAGATATATAATTAAATATTAATTTTTTAAGACTGTAGCATAATTGGTTAATGCAGTTCGCTCATAATGGATATTATAAGGGTTCAATTCCCTTCGGTCTTATAATAATTCAATAAAACTGAATAGGGTACTTGGTCGAGTCTGGTTTATGGCGCTCGTCTTGAAAACGAGTACTCCAAAAGAGTCGTCGGTTCAAATCCGACAGTGCCCGTGTTATGAATAATAAATTAATTATAAAAATATAATTTATTCATATTCAATCTTAAAAGAGATATAAAATATTGTAAAAACAAATATAATAAGACAATTAATATTTTAATTGTTCAAATTTAAGTAAGAATTTAATTTTGGTTCCGATTGAACGTTATTCAGTAGTTTTAAGACATGCAAATCGTTATTCCTGATAATAAATTTAGGTTTATTCTAAGGAATAAGGTGTAGAGGTGAGTATAGTAAATAAGATACCCTACGAGTCTTCATAAATAGAAGATAATTAATCAGAAAGAAAATAAAATTACTTAAAATTTTATGAGTATTTTGCATTATATTAATTATAACATTAAATTTAATGTATAAGATTAATATAGTTATTCTTAATATTCTTATTTTTTTATAATTATTTATATACGACTATAAAGCATATTAATAATTTTAAATATTGTATTAATAATAAATGATTAAGGTAAATTTTGTTATTTACTAAAAAAAGGAAATTTTCTGCTTTAGGATTCTATTTACTTTGATTATGATAGTTGGTAGTGGTAACGGCCTACCAAGTCTACGATCAAAAGCCAAGTTTGACAGAACATATGGCCACATTGGGAATGAAATACCCCAAGTAATATAAAATTACCTGCAGTCGAGAATATTAGTCAATGCTCGCAAGAGTGAACTAGCTAACTGAAATCTTAATAAATATTAAGATAAGGTAAGAGAAAATAATGATATTAACTTACTATTAGTGTCGTCTAAATTTGGTGCCAGAAGACTCGGTAAGACCTTAGACGCAAACGTTAATCGTCATAATCAGGCGTAAAGGGTGTGTAGGCGGCTTTATTTATTATTAAAATTAATAATAAAAATTAAAGCTAGAATCTAACAGAGGATAAGCTAAACAACATAATTAATTAGGACTGACAACTTATAATAATGTGGAGTACTAAAGGTTAAAGCTCTTTATCTACTAAAGATTGACGCTCAGAAACGAAGGGGAGAATAAGAAACTTAGATTAGAGACCTAATTATCTCTCTCAGTCAACGATGAATGGTAGTTATTAAAAATAAAATATATATAAATATTGTTATATTTATGATATAAATATTAGTGACGAGGTTAACACGATGACCATTCCGCCTTGTTAGTAAGACTGCAAAGTTGAAAACAAAAAAATTAGTCGGTCTTGAAGCAAACGAAGTGAAGCATGTTATTTAATACGATAATCCGCGTAAAATCTTACCAGTTCTTGTATATTCTTATTAATACATGTTTTATTTATTTATTTAAATTAAATATAATTGTAAGTATACAGGTGTTGCATGGCTGTCGTCAGTCCGTGTCGTGAGAAGTTTGGTTAAATCCGTAAACGGACGAAATCCCTAGTATTAATTTATACATAATACATAATAGTGTTGATAAGATGCTAATTGGGGCTAAGACAAGTCATTATGGCCCTTATGAACTGGGCTATAGACGTGCCACAAAAACTTTTACAGAGTGATGCAATTCTGTCCCTTAATATAAGGAATAAGGAGGAGCTAATCATTAAAAAAAGTTAACTATTAAATTAGTTGAATTGTCATCTGAAACTCGGTGACATGAAAAAGGAATTTCGAGTAATCGTTGATCATTACGCAACGGTGAATTAAGCATTCAGGATGAACTAACCGTCTGTCGCTGGGAAGGAGCTTGATTTTAAGGAAGGTGTGTATGTTCTTATTTTCTTATTTACAATCTATTTGTTAGAAAGTATAAATTAACCTTTATATGAGTATTCAAATAATAATTATAAGTACTTAAATACTTAATTAATTAGTACAAATTTCAAATTAAAATTATTAAGATGAAGTATTAGTTTAAGGTTAGATTTTTCTTAAATGAATAAATAGTATATGCTTTATGGCTATTTGAATATATAATTACTTTTTAGTAACATATATATTCTGATCTATTCTAAATTTATAAACGTGATTGTTAAGAAAAAACTGAACCCAACGAATTAAATTGAGCAACATCTCAAAAGTCATAGCAAGGTAGCCGTACTGGAAGGTGCTGCTGAAAAATAAAACGAAAAGTATATAACCCCCCTCCTTTTTATATATTTAATCAACTAGTTCTATATTTTATATAAATAATTATTTATAATAATAGTAATTTCATATTTAAATTTTAGGGGGTTAGCTGAGTGGTTTAGCAGTAAATTTACACTTTACAGACAGAGTTTCGATTACTCTACTCCCTATATTAATTTTCAATTTAAGAAAATATTATTAAAAAATTGGAAATGTTTTTAATTTAATAAATATAATTATATTTGTAAAATTTAATATATTATCTCAACAAGTATGCCGTAATCTAAGGTAACCGGGTAAATCTTAGGCATTTATGCTTATAGCAATTAAGAGTTCGAGTCTCTTTACTTGTAATTTTAAATTAAGTAACAATTTACTTAATAAAAAAAGTTTTAAAAGTAAACATAAATTAAAATTAATTATGATTAATTTAGTGGTTAATTCCATATCTGTATACTCCCATTATTATAAAACATGAAAATAACTTTAAAATTTTTATCTTACTTATTAAAATTTATTGCATCTATATTCTCTAAATTAGGTGCTAAATATACATACACTAAATTATATAAAATATTATTATTTTCTTTTTCATTTTTTTATCGTTAATTACTATTATATGTCAAATTTTAAGTAAAATTACTATTTAGTAACTAATGTGAGCTCTCTTTATTAAAAACAACACATTAATATCATAATTCCCTTAAAAGGATAATATCTCAGTAAATCATTTTTTTTCTTCATAAAGATATTTATATAAAAAGCACACAATAATAAAAATTTAAAATTAAAATGTTATTAAATAACTTAAATAATACATTTATAAATTCTCCATTAGAGCAATTTGAAGTAGTTAGTTTAGCTAGCTATAATTCTCCTTTATTCTTTAATACCACTTTTACTTTAACTAATTCAGCTTTATTTTCAGTATTAGTGTTATCTTTAATTTTATTTATACATAAAAATATTAGTAAAGAAAAAACTAATTTAAACTTTAATAAAAAAATGAGATTAATACCAAATAAAGAAAGTATCTTATTAGAAAGTTTATTTTCAAGTATAAATACTATAGTAAGAGATCAAATAGGTAGAGAAGTATATTTACCATTTATCTATTCTTTATTCTTATTTATTTTATGTTCTAATTTAGTTGGTAATATACCTTATACATTTACTATTACTACTTCAATAATAGTTTCTATAGGATTATCATTTACTATTTTAATAGGTGTTACTATTTTAGGATTATCTATCCATAAAATTCACTTTTTCTCATTCTTTATTCCTTCAGGAACACCTTTAGCTTTAGTTCCTTTATTAGTTTTAATTGAATTAATTAGTTATTTAGCTAGAGCTTTTTCATTAGGTATAAGATTATTTGCTAATATGGTAGCTGGTCATACATTATTAAAAATCTTATCAACATTCTTATTTAAAATGTTCTCAGGTGGATTAATAATATTTGTATTAACTTTATTACCATTTGCTTTATTCTTAGCTATTACAGGATTAGAATTAGCAGTATCATTTATCCAAGCTTATGTATTTGTTCTTTTAGTATGTTCTTATATTAAAGATGCAATTGAATTACACTAAACTTTAATATTTATTTCACCCTCCTTATTTTCTTTAATTATATGTAAAATATTAAAATAAAATTTAAAAGAGAGTTTAGAAATCTTAAACTGAAATTTAAACTTAATCGTGTGTTATTGATTTACTTAATATTTTTTATTAATAGCACATGATAATTTAGGAAAGTTCAAGGTATAAATTAATAATTATTAATTTTAATAAATAAAGTTTTAGTGTAAAATACAAAGTAATTTGGTGGAATTCTTAAAGAAAATAAATAAATTTGTAAAATATAAAATCTAACACTAAAGTTTGTTTAATTTTTTTTACATAATTATAAAAATGAAATAAAGAAAACCCTTTATTTAACCTAGAAAATATTAATAATATAATTAATATTATATAATATATTAGATCAATCAGAAAATTTATATTAACAGAAACTGTCTTATAGATCTTTTTCTAACTCACTATACTAAATTATTGCTAATTTATTCTCTTTATTAAATTTTTAACTGAAATAGTTTAACGGTAGAACGTACCCTTCATGATGGTAAAACAAAGGTTCAATTCCTTTTTTCGGTAAATATTATATGATTGTTATATTTTATTTACTTTTAAATTTATTAATTAAGAATAATATAGAATTAAGGGTAGGATCGGAGACTCGAACTCTGAACATCGTCGCCACAAGACGTCATTTTAACCAATTAAACTAATTCTACCTCTTTTAAGTTTTTAACAAATTAATATTTAAAATATTAAAATTTACATTTTATTCTTTTTTCAACATGAAACATAAAAGTATCGATGACAATATTGTACAACATCAAATAATTATTTAAAATAATTAATGAGTATTTTAAAGGGGTTATTAAGGATTACTAGCAAATTTATAAAAAAGGAGGCTACATAGCCAAAAGTCTACATATTCCTTATATCAATATAATTATAGTATTATAATTATATTAGAATAAGAAAATTACGAGATGAGACAATCCTAAGGGAAACCTTTTTATTAATACTTCCTGAAGTAAAACATTTCATTAAGGAAAGGAAAGGAAATCAACCGAGACTCCGAAAGTAATGGTGAGTGAAATCGGATTAGCCTAAATCTAAAAAATAATAAAAATATCACTATAACATTAAGTAAACTTAATTAAATGATTTTTAACTTATAGCTTGTATAATAAAAATTAAATTAAGAAAAATATATGAATTAGTCTAATAAATTTATTAAATTAAACTTTAAAGAAGGAACATAGCTAATAGTATATTAAACATAATTTAAATTATTATAATTAATATATATTAATTGTAAGAAATAAATGCTTAATGAATATAGATAGATATGAATAATATTATTATATTTTATATAGTAATTTTATTACATAGTAATTACGATTACAACTAAGAAGGTGAATATTTTATGAGACCTGTATTTTATTTTTTAGATTTTTTATTTAAGTACGATGGGAGTAAACTTGTCGGAATATAGGGGAACCATCCTCTAAGGCTAAGTATTTATAAATTTAGCGATAGTGAAAAGTACCGTGAGGGAAAAGTTGAAAAGAGTGTAGAATAATATAATTTGTAAAAAAAGAAATAAAGATACAAATAATATTAGTTCTTATCGAATAATATTCGAACGAATGTAAATAACACGCAGTGAAAAAGATCATGAATTAGTAACTCTATAAGCAGTCAAAGTCACAAATTAAACTTGTAACGTGACGATGGCGTACCTTTTGCATAATGGGTCAGCAAGTTAATAGAAGTAGCAAGGTTAAAAGCCTAAGCGAAAGCGACTATATTGAAATTAAATTAAATATGGGTTAAGTTACTGCTATTAGACCCGAAGCCAGGTGATCTTTCCAAGAACAGATTAATAAAGGATCGAACGGGTGAATGTTGCATTATTCTCCGAAGATTTTTGGAAAGCGGTGAAATGCCAATCTGACCTGGTGATAGCTGGTTTTCTACGAAACATATTTTAGTATGACATCTACACAATATTTATGGAGGTACAGCACGGTAATTCCATACGAATATTAATCTTAATTAATAGGAGTTTAATTTGCGGGGACTTAAAAATCTTACCAATGGAAATAAATCTCGGAATTACATAAATAGATGGTAGATATTCAGACTATTCATGATAAGTTGGATAGTCAAGACGGAAACAGCCGTGAACACTGATTAAGGTCCCGAATGATTATTAAGTGAAATAAAGGAAGTTACAAATTGAATGCAGTTGAAAAGTGAGCCTGGTAGTCGCTACTTATAATGAACGTGTATCAACGTATCAACCTTTAGATTGTTGCTCCGAAGATTTAACGGGTCTAAAATAATCAACCGATATCGTGTTAATTTTAAATATAGAAAATTATTAGTTTATATTTAAAATCTAGGTAGTAGAACATTCAGATAATTTAAAGAAACTATTTCTCTAATAAAGAAATACAAACCTAAAATTGACAGTGTTACATTGTTTATATAATAGGAATCTGAAGAGATAATGCTGACATGAGTAACGTAAAAAGAAAGTTTAAACTTTCTCGCCGAATACGAAAGGGTTATTAGCTAAAGATTAAATCTACTAATGTTAATGCGGTCTCTAAGGTACAAAACCAACGTTTTGACTGATGAGTATAGCTTTGAAAGTCCACAAGGAGAATAAAATTAACACTTAGAATTTCTTTATGAAATATTAAAGATAGAAGATTAAATTTAATAAATTTTAAGACAATTTCTTAGATTTAATCTTTAATTGTTCTAGTTTTATATTAAGTAAATTTTAATATAAATATAATATTAAAATTATAGTAAATTTTATAATTTTGGGCCAGGAAAAAGATGTTTTTGAATAACTTCGATTCTATAAATTAATTTAGCCTTATAATTTTATAAATTTAGAGTTAATATTCTATAGTTTATATCAAAAAGGAATATAAATATTATTTATCTAAGATCAAACTAGTCATTTGATTATTATTAAGTATTTAATTTATGTTTGTATAAGCAAAAATCCTAAATTAGTAGAAGTTAAATTATTTATATTAAAAAGTGAGAGCTGATTAATTATTAATTTAATGATTTAGGCTAGTTTTATTTAAGTATAGAATTTAAGCACAACCGTACCCTAAGCCGACACAGGTTCGTAGGTAGAGAATACTAAGGCGTAGAGCTAAAAGTTGTTAAGGAACTCGGCAAATTTTCCTCATAAGTTCGACAAGAAGAGGAACCATGAATTTAGTAAATTAATAACTCCTATTAATTTATTTATATGGTGGCACAAAATCGGAAGCCCCGACTGTTTACTAAAAACACAACTATCTGCAATTATGAAAATAATAGTATAGGTAGTGAGATTTGCCCAATGCCATATTAATAAGTAATAATAATGGGTAACTGTTTTTTTACAAAAAATTGGTTAATAGCGGTCTTAACTATGAGGATCCTAAGGTAGCAAAATAAATTGGCCATTAAATGTGGTCCAGTATCAATAATTTAACGATGGCTTCACTGTCTCTACAACTTGCTCAGTGAAATTGAATTACCCGTGCAGATGCGGGTTACCTCAAAGAGGACGGGAAGACCCCATGCAGCTTTACTGTAGCTAGTTATCATATAAAAAGTTCTATAACCTCGGTTATACAGATAATAGGGAGTCGATTAGACATCTATGGAAAACCTTAGGTCTGAGGTGGAACTGGTATTTATCTTCTTATTTATAAAATTTAAGAGGAAATAGCTGACTAGTTGGCAGTTTGACTGGGGCGGTCGTCTTTAATAGAGTAGCAAAGTACATCCAAATAGATAAAATAATTAATATTTACTATTTTTATAATAATAAATATTCTGACAAATAAATTAATATTGTAAATTATTATGAAAATGATAATTACTTTAAAATCAATAATTATATTTCATTAATAAGGTATGCTAGAAATTAAATGGAAGTTAATGAACCATGAAAGGTTCTGTAGGGTGCAATGACGTAAGCATGCTTAACTGAAAGACTTAATAGTCGAACAGATACGTAAGTAGGGCATAGTGACCCTTTGCTATATTATGGAATAGACAGGGATCAATTGATAAAAGTTACGCTGGGGATAACAGCCTAATAGCCAGCGAGAGTACACATTGTCCTGGCTGTTTGGGACCTCGATGTCGACTTAATTTATCCTCCAGGGGCAAAACCTTGGAAGGGTTCGGCTGTTCGCCGATTAAAAAATTACATGAGTTGGGTTTAATACGACGTGAGTCAGTATGGTCCCTATCCTTTTGAGGGACAAATAGTAAAAAGGGGAAGACCTTCTAGTACGAAAGGACCAATAGGCTGTGTTTCTCTAGTGTACCAATTGTAATATTGAATAATTAAAATAAGTTATTAATTTAACTTATAAAATTACAAAACTTTGCATAGTTGGGTAGCCACAAACATATTAGATAATTACTGAAAGTATATCAAGTTCGAATCTATCCCCTAGATACTATCAATGAATTTCTCTTTGAAAAACTATCACGATTGGTTATTATTACTTTCCTAATAATAAATCATTTCTTGTAATCGGTATAAAATACATATACTACAATTTTATACTATAGATATTCTATATTGATAGTAAGTATTTAAATATATATGTATATTACGTATATTTAGCAACATTTATACTAATATTGTAAAAATACACAAAGAGATTAAAATTCATAAATAAAGAAATAGATCATTTCTTAGATAGGATGCAAATGAATTGATTGTAAAATCGTAAGTTTAGCATTACTAATTTTTAAAATAGACTTGATGTTTTAGGTTGTCAAAAAAATAAATAAAAAAAAAATAATAAAATTATAAATTAATAATAATAATAATAAAATAATAAGATATGTTTCATAATAAGTAAAATAAAGTAAATTAAACTTTATTAAATAGAAACTATTTTAATAATTGTTATACATTAATATAATAATTAAGATAATTCTTCTTAATATTTTATATTAAAAGGAACAAATCATTTATTCTTCGATTTTATTAAATAAATATTTATTAAATAATACATGTAATAAATTAAACTTTAATAAAAGAATTGATTAAGGTAAATCTTAGTAATACCTAGAATATCTTAATTTACTATGAAAATAAGATATTATATATATAGGTAATAAATTAGTGTTTTATTTTTAATAAACATATAATACTGTAAATTAAACTAAGACTGATTTTAAAATTTAAAACAAACAAATGTTACAAAACATATCAATTTTTAATACTTTATACAATGATGCTCCTCAACCTTGGCAAATTGGATTCCAAGATTCTGCTTCACCGGCCTTTTCTGGTATTATTGATTTACATAATTCTATTTTCTTTTATTTAATTGTTATTTGTGTAGGAGTTTTCTGGGCTTTAGGTTCAATAATTTACTTCTACAGTTATAAAAATTCACCAATAGTACATAAATATTTAAACCACGGAACTTTAATCGAATTAATCTGGACAATAACACCAGCTTTAATTTTAACAGTAATTGCTTTCCCTAGTTTTAGATTATTATATTTATTAGATGAAGTAACTTCACCAACTATAACAATTAAAGTAATAGGTCACCAATGGTATTGGTCATACGAATATAGTGATTATGTAACAGAAAGTGGACAATCTATCGAATTTGATTCATATATGATACCTGAAACAGACTTAGAATTAGGTCAATTCAGATTATTAGATGTTGATAATAAAATGGTTATCCCTGTAGATTGCCACATTAGATTAATTGTTACAGGTGCTGATGTAATCCATAGCTTTGCTGTTCCATCTTTAGGAGTTAAAATTGATGCTACACCTGGTAGATTAAATCAATGTTCTATATTAGCTGAAAGAACAGGAACTTTCTATGGTCAATGTTCAGAAATTTGTGGAACATGGCATGGATTTATGCCTATAGCAGTAGAAGCAGTATCAGTACAAGATTACTTAGCTTGGGTAGATTCAATGTAATTAAGATAATTAATTTTTTTTTATTAAATAATTTAGAATAATAAATAATTTGCTCCCTCCTATAATTTATTATTTAATAAGTTAATTAAAATATTAGGTCTATATTACATTGTAATAATTTGTATTATTTTATTCTAAATTTAGTAATTATTTTTTTTAAAAGAGATTAATTATTAAAACCATAAAAAATACTTAAGGGGAAATCTGATAATTGGTAATCAACTGTACTTGCACTACTGTAATGATAGTTCGAGTCTATCTTTCTCCATACTATTTATTAAAATATCTTTTTTAAGCTTCGGTTGCTTAAGGGTTAAAGCGTTCGACTGAAGATCGAAAGACAGTGGTTCAACTCCATTCCGAGGCATTTAAAATTAAAGTGTAATAAATTTTAATAAAGCCTGAATAGTTTAATTGGTAAAATTACTTACTTGTAATAAGTCGTTGGCGGTTCAAGTCCACCTTTAGGCATATTTAATTAATAAAAGAGTATATAAGGAATATAAAATTTTAAGAATTTAATTATGTTTATGTTTATGAGTTATAGTATAATTGGCAATACGTCTTCCTTTGGCGAAGAATTTCCTCGTTCGAATCGGGGTAACTCAAGATAGAGTAATACTCTGATATTTTAATTTATTTCTAGTTAATAAGTTTTATATAATTGAATATTATTTAATACCTTATTATAAATCTTCACCTTAATTTTAGGTATATAAGTTGGAAGTATAACTCAAAGGTAGAGTGTTTCACTTTTAATGAAACGGTTGAGAGTTCGAATCTCTTTACTTCCTTTATAATTATTATTTGTATAAATGTACTATATATTTTCAGGGGTATATTCAATTAATTAAAGAGCATAGTATAATTGGTAATATAATGATCTCCAAAATCGTTGTTAGGTGTTCGAGTCGCCTTGCTCTTGTAAAATGTATTTAATTTAAAAGGGTCCTTAGCTTAAATAGGTAGAGTCTCTAATTGTCGCTTAGTATGGTACCAGTTCGAATCTGGTAGGACTCGAAAATAAAATTTACAAAGAATGTAATAAATTTAATATTCTTCAACTTAAAAGAGTAATATTATTTAAATTATAATATATGTCAGACACTATCTTTAAATTATACATATTATAATACTTATGTTAGCTGCTGCAAAATTCATCGGTGCAGGATTAGCTTGCTCAGGTTTAATCGGTGCTGGATTAGGTATCGGACAAATCTTTGCTTCATTAATCTCTTCAACTGCTAGAAATCCTCAATTAAGAGGACAATTATTCGGTTACGCAATCTTAGGATTCGCCTTAGCTGAAGCTACAGGATTATTCTCATTAATGATTGCTTTCTTATTATTATACTCATAATTTATGAATATAAAACATAATAAATAATTTACCCCCCATAAATTATTAAATTAATTTAACGAGTATAGTTAAGTTGGTATAACCTCTACCTTCCAAGTAGATGTGATCAGTTCGAGTCTGATTACTCGTAATAAAACTTAAACCTTGCGATATAACATTATTAAACCACTATTGTGTGTTCGTTTTCTTTTAAAACTAACCCATGCTGAATAAAATGTTTAATTTACTCAATTTAAACATTTTATTCGTTTTTCCAAGTTTTAATTTAAAAAGCATGATTATTTAGTAGTTTGGAGAAGGGTAAATGTAAATTTATGACCCTTTAAATTTTAGATAATCCAATATTACAAATTAGATATAATAGGACAGTTAGTCCATTAGGAACCTTTACTGGTTGGTATTTTAGTGAAGAATTATTAAATGCTAAGAAATATGGTTACAAAGTTGAGATATTAGAAGGTTATTTATTTGAAAAGGAAAATATTTTTAAAGATTATGTATCCGTATTACACAAAATGAAACAATCTTCAGAAAAAACTAATCCTTTATATTTAATAGCTAAGCTATTATTAAACTCTTTATATGGTAAATTTGGAATGACTGATGAATTAGCAACTCATGTGATTGTTAATACCAATAAATTAGATAAAATAATAGATTCTAAAGATAAAATTAAAACTGTAGAATTAGATGATGATTTATTCTTAGTTAGTTATAATGATTTAAATGAAAATAAATTTATTGATGACTATACAGAAATGGATATTTCCATAGGAATTGCATCTGCTATAACAGCTTATTCAAGGGTTTTAATGAGTAAATTCAAAAATTTATCTGATAATAAAGTTTATTATACAGATACAGATTCTGTAATAATGGAAAAAGCATTAGAGAAATCATTAATTAGTAACGAATTAGGACAAATGGTTCATGAAAGAACATATGGAGAATTTGTAGCATTAGCACCTAAAGTTTATGGTGGAGTGCTAAATGATAATAAAGAATTAATAAAATTAAAGGATTTAGTAAGAAAATCTCATTTTCAGATTTAAAATCTTTATTAGAAGAAAATAAATCATTAGAGTTAAATCAAAAATAAATGGTTTAGATTTATAGATAAAGGTTCAATCTCTATAAAAAATAAAACATATACTTTAATTCCTACTCAAAATAAAAGAACTATTATTTATAAAAATAATAAAATGATTGGTACAAAAGCTTTCGTATTAAATAACTATAACAATGATAAAGAAATCCCCTCCTGTAAAATTCTTTAATTTAAATTGGTAAAATAATTGAATTCCTAATCAATAAAATCTCAGTTCGAATCTGGAAAGAATTTTTAATAATGTTTTGTTTTTGTTTTTTGTTATTTTGTGTATAATTAGAGTAAGAGAATTATCTGCATCTATTTTATAAATTTTAATAAAATAAAATATATGCAAAGAAGACTATACTGATTAAAATAAGGTAAATTAAGCGACACAAAACTTGAAAAATTTGGAAAAAAGTGTGTGTGTAAAGTAATAAATAACATAGAAAAAAAGAGTAGTCTGGTACATTTAAAAAATCGGTGCCCCCTTACTACTATTAACCTATATAAATATTATATTATTTATAAGTTTTATATAAAGCCCTCCTATTCAAGATATTATATAATAATATATACTAAAGAAAACAGTAAAAAAGAAAAACAGTAGTGTTTAAAAAGTCTTCTGAAACGCTGTCTATCGAGAAGATGTAAGTTCAAGTCTTATAGGAATCGCAACAAAAAAAAAAAAATCATTAAATATTGAAAGCAGTAGAATCCCTTTAAAAACTGTCGAATTCTAGAACACAAAAATCTTTAAATGCACCTCCTACACTATATAAATATTTTTCTAATCTTTATATAGTACCCTTACACTTTTAAATTATAAAAATATATATAGATTATTAAATTCATATGATATTAACCGAATCGAACGGTTACCTTTACCACTCTGATAAGTAATATTCTACCTTTACAATAAATATCATTTTCAGTTGCTTACTCTCTGTAATATTGGATTCTATCCTCTTTTATAAAATTGATTGATAATAAAAAATTTAAATAGAGGGGTGATTAAATTAATAACATTTTAGAACGGGTTAATCCCAATCTTCTGTTCTTACATCTTCAGGTTTAATATCTTCGGATTTATATTTCATTTATTTTTAAAGGGGTTTTTAATTTTCCTTTTATTTAAGAGGTCTGAAACTTAAAGTAGTTAATATAAATATTCTATTCTTAATAAAAAAAATATATAATCATTTATAGGCTCAATAATATCGCAGTTATTAAATATTTCTAAGGAGGGGATTAAAATTTTATAAATAAATAATAATGATTAAGATTGTACAGGTAACATGTTAAATGCATGGAATGGAATTGGACTAGCTAATGACCACTCTAATGTATTAGCAGATTCAGCTTCATTATCATATTGTGATAATGATGTGAAGTAAGCAGGAATAGCCCAAGGATTATTATTTACTTCTTTACCATTTACGAAAATATCGTAAATAATATAACCAAATAATACAGTAGCAACTACAGAAATTATAGATCCGAAACTTGATATAGCATTCCATCCTGCAAATGCATCTGGATAATCAGGGATTCTTCTAGGCATTCCGGCTAATCCTAAAAAATGTTGAGGAAAGAAAGTTACATTTACTCCAACAAATAATGTCCAGAAGTGTACTTTTCCTAAGAATTCACTATATGTTCTTCCTATTATTTTTGGTGCCCAATAATAGAAACCTGCAAATAATGCAAATACAGCTCCCATAGATAATACATAATGGAAGTGAGCTACTACGTAATAAGTATCATGTAATGCAATATCTAAACTAGCATTTGATAATATTACTCCTGTTAATCCTCCTATTGTGAATAAAGCTAAGAATCCTATAGTAAAGATTAATGGTGTAGTAAATCTTAAACTACCACCATATAAAGTAGCTAACCAAGAAAATATTTTAATACCAGTAGGAACAGCAATAACCATAGTAGCAGCAGTAAAATAAGCTCTAGTATCAACATCTAATCCTACACTAAACATATGATGAGACCATACTAAAAATCCTAAAATACCAATAGAGAACATAGCATATACCATACCTAAGTATCCGAATATTGGTTTTCCTGAAAAAGTTGATACTATATGACTAACTATACCAAATCCAGGTATAATTAAGATATAAACTTCTGGATGTCCAAAGAACCAGAAAAGATGTTGATATAAAACAGGATCCCCACCTCCAGCTGGATCATAGAAACTAGTATTAAAATTTCTATCTGTTAATAACATAGTAATAGCTCCTGCTAATACAGGTAATGATAATAATAATAATATAGCTGTTACAAATATAGCCCATACAAATAAAGGTAATTTATGTAAACTCATTCCATTAGTTCTCATATTTAATACAGTAGTAATGAAATTTATAGCACCTAATAATGAAGATACTCCAGCTAAATGTAAACTAAAGATAGCTAAATCAACGCTACCTCCAGAATGTGCTTGAATAGAAGATAATGGAGGATACACTGTCCATCCAGTTCCTGCTCCTTGTTCAACTAAAGAACTTAATAATAATAATATTAATGATGGTGGTAATAACCAGAAACTAATATTATTTAATCTAGGGAAAGCCATATCAGGGGCCCCACATTGTACAGGTAATAAATAATTACCAAATCCTCCTACAAGACCAGGCATAACCATGAAGAAAATCATTATGAAAGCATGAGCACTAATAATCACATTAAATAATTGATGATCTCCAGCTAATATTTGTACTCCAGGAGACATTAATTCCATTCTAATAAGAACAGAAAATGCAGTTCCTATCATACCAGCAAATATTGAAAAAATTAAGTAAAGTGTTCCAATTTCTTTAGCATTGGTAGAAAAAAGCCAATTCAAATTTAATTTAATTTATCTTTTGAGTTTATTAATAATAATAAACAAACTAATTAAGCCCTGTATATTCTAAAAATAGAATAAATATATATAATATATTTATTATGTGTTAATTATTCTAAATTTTATATTTATTATTTACATTTAAAATATTGTAATATTTTAAATAAAATTTGTAATAAATCGGAATAGAGGCGATTCGAACACCCAAGAGTTGCCTCAGAACAATTAGCAATTGCCATATCTTTCCAAATGATTACTATTCCTCTAATTATGAAAAAATATAAAATTTTAACAATAATAATATTAGTGATATTATTATGTACTAATTTATTAATTAAATAATTATTGCTAGTCTTTACCAGATTCGAACTGGTACTATTATCGTGAAGGGATAATGTACTAACCTTTATACTAAAAGACCTTGTTAAATCCTTAATTAAATAAAAGTGCGAATTTTGGGTTTGAACCAAAACCTACAGCTCATGAGGCTGTCATGCGAACCTTTACACTATATCGCATAAGAAGTAATTAATATTAATTAATTACTATAAAATTTTAATTAAAAAATGAACACTATCATTGAAACATTTCTTACAAACAAAGAGACTCGAACTCTTAAGGAATTACTTCCACTCCTGCTTAAGAGGAGATTGTTTACCAAAATTTCAACATGTTTGCAAAGTTTGATTATAATATTTAAATATTATATTCTCTTCTTTTAGTTTTATAAATTATAAATATCATATTTAGGTGTCAAGAGGAATTGAACCTCTGAATAAAGTATTAACAGTACTCCGCAATAACCACTCTGCCATAACACCTTATAAGAGATAAGAATAAATAATACAGGTTAAATTCAATTATCTTTTTTTTTAATCTTATGGTAGGCGCGACTCGAACACGCTTCTTCTCCCACCCAAAGGGAGCGATTAATCCAGTTCATCTTCTACCATTTTAATAAATAAATTATTAAGACTTAACTCTTTTAAGTTGATTTAATAAATTTAAAATATGTCTTTTTTATTTATGAAATAAAAAAAGATTAATTGCTTATTAAAATTAAAACTTAATATATTATATATTCATTGATATAAATATTTTTAATAAAATAGTCTTATATTTTTAAATTTGACTTATAATATATTTATTCGCCGTAAATATTTATATTCTTATCGTTAACTTCGTTAGTAGACTTATATTTTATTTATCTTTCTTTAATATTATTTTTTTAAGAAAGATAAATATTTATATTTTAATATAAATATTTATGGTGTTAATAATAATAACATATGTAAATATAAGATTATTTCTCATATTTTATTAAAACCCTCTTCACGTAAGACTCAGTACATATAATCTATATAAAGTCCAATAAGGAGGAGAGTTAAATATTAATATGTTTTCACACGTATAATTTATCAGGTTAAGTTTTTATACTTATACATTAAAGAAATTGTGATTAAGATTAATTTATTTTAGCTTAGGTTATTTTATTAGCCATATTACACAATTAAATTAAATTTAAATTTAAAAGTTCGCTTTTGTATTAAGTATCAAATTTCTTATCAAATATAAATAAGACGTGATTTTTTCAATGGTAGTTATGTTATTTCTTATAACTATTTATTAGTATTAGCTAATTTTGTGATATATACTCTTATTACTTGTTGTAAAGTAAAATAAGGTAAAACAGATTTAGACATTATAAAAATTAAATAAATTATAGCTAATAAAGCAAAAGATAATTGATTTACAAAATAAAATGGGATAAGTTGTGGCATATTTAAATTATATAATTCTTATTTAATTGGCTCTTTAGTGAACTATCTCTACTGAATTTAAATATCATTAATATTAAAAAGTATAAGATAAATAATAATTTACATTTTATTGTTCTATAAAATATATCTCTTATATATCTTTAAATGAGATAATTGGGGTTATTAAGGTTAAATTATCTTATAAAAAATAAATTAAACTTAATTAAACATTTAAATAATTTATTTACAAATATTTTGTAAAGATTTAAAATCTTGTAAAACTTAAGTTACCTTTACTAAAATATAAAATTTTAGATGGTCTTTTGTTTATATTAAAAAAACTAATATTTAAATATTAGTTTACTACAAGTAGAGAATTATCTCTACACTTTTATCTTTATATTTTTTAATATGTATTAATAATTAATGTATTATTAAAGAAAAAAAATTTTTTAATGTAACTAAAAGTAGTTAATTAAATTTTCACAATATTAAAAAAAATGGGTTAAGTTTACAGATGGTTCTGTAGTAAACCTGCAAAGTTTAATGAATTAAAGGTTCAATTCCTTCTTAACTCTAAAATATATTATAAATAATAAAATTCTCTTAGTTCAATGGTTAGAACATCATTCTTCTAAAGTGTAAATTTTGGTTCGAGTCCAAAAGAGAATAAATAAAAATATAATCTGAATAAGATTTAAATATTGTCACAGTGTAAAAATACTATTATTTAAAAATAATGAATTTATTAAATAATTAGTATAATAAATAAACCTAAATTAAATTATTAATAAAACTTACATATTAACTTAACTTAATCACGATTTTAGATCGTATTGTAATCAGTAAAAATAAATACTCATATTACAATTATTCTAATATTTATATTTTTTTAAAAATAAATTAAGGATAAATTATCACAATATATTATATATAATAACTTAATGATAAATAATTATTTATTGACTATTGTTAATGTATTAATTAGTTTAATTGATGTATTAACAGTATTATTACCTATGTTATTATCAGTAGCTTTTATGACTATAATTGAAAGAAAACAATTAGCTGCACATCAAAGAAGAGTTGGTCCTACTGTAGTTGGTTATTATGGTATAGCTCAACCTTTTGCGGACGCTTTAAAATTAATTTTGAAAGAAACTGTTATTCCGAGTCAATCTAATAAAGTTTTATTCTATTTAGCTCCTGTTTCTACTTTAATTTTTAGTTTATTAGGATGGGGAGTTATTCCATTTGGTCAAGGATTAACTTTATTTGATTTTTCATTAGGTATATTTTATACCTTAGCATTATCTTCTTTAGGAGTATATGGAATATTATTTGCAGGATGGTCAGCTAATTCAAAATATGCCTTTTTAGGATCATTAAGATCAACAGCAGCTATGATTTCATATGAATTAATCTTAAGTTCAGCAATATTAATAATAATATTATTAGCAGGTTCATTTAATTATACAACTATAATAGAAGTACAACAATCTATATGGTTTATAGTTCCTTTATTACCTGTTTTCATTTTTTACTTTATTTCTATCTTAGCTGAAACAAGTAGAACACCTTTTGATTTACAAGAAGCTGAATCTGAATTAGTTGCTGGTTTCTTTACTGAACATTCTTCTGTTCCTTTTGTATTTTTCTTCTTAGCTGAATATTCTTCTATTGTTTTATTTAGTTGTATAACAGCAATATTATTCTTAGGAGGATATAATTTTCCAGAAATAATAGTTAATGGATCAATTGTAAATCTTCAATCTATAATATTAGGATTAAAAACATGTATATTCTGTTTCTTATTTGTTTTATTCAGAGCTACTTTACCTAGATTAAGATATGACCAACTAATTTCTTTATGTTGGATTAACTTATTACCTATAGCAGTAGCTTTTATCATTCTAGTTCCAAGTATATTAATTGCATTTGATATTGCACCTTACTAATTAATTTTAATTATTTTATTTTCTTTTTATATTTTAGATTCTATAATTAAATTACTCTCATTTTTATAGGATCTTAATTAATTTTATATATATAATCCCTCCGATTATTAAGTTAATTAATTAAATTTTGTTTTTAATAAAAAATAAATAAATATCTTAAAAGAAGTTAATTGTATATTAATATATTGTACTAAAAAAATAAATAAATTTAATAACTTAAGTTTATACTATTGCTTAATATTTTATAAAGCCTATAATTTAATGGTAGAATGTTATCTTGATGAGATAATCGTAGAAGTTCAAATCTTCTTGGGCTTAGATTTAAGAATTATTATCTATAATTCAATATATAAATTATTGTTACAGTGAAAAATTATATTTTTAAATAATTATTAAATATATAATAAAATAATAAAATTAAAAAGAAATAAATAAAAAATAATAATAACCTAAAATTAAATAAATAATAAAATATTATATTTTAGTCAGTGATTTATAATAACTGCTAATTTAATTTATTACTAATATTTAGTTAATTATTAAATTAAATTATATTAATTTATATAAAAATAAATTATGAGACTACTTAAAAGTCACTCTTTACTTAGATTAATTAATTCATATGTAGTAGATTCACCACAACCTTCAAATATCTCATATTTATGGAATTTTGGATCATTATTAGCTACTTGTTTAGTAATACAAATCTTAACAGGATGTTTCTTAGCAATGCATTATCAACCACATGTAGATTTTGCATTTAATAGTGTAGAACACATTATGAGAGATGTTAATAATGGATGGTTAATTAGATATACTCATGCTAATGTTGCTTCATTCTTCTTCATATTTGTATATGGACATATAGGAAGAAATATTTATTATGGATCATATAAATCACCTAGAATATTAGTTTGGTCAATAGGAGTAATAATTTTAATCTTAATGATGGCTATTGCTTTCTTAGGTTATGTATTACCTTACGGACAAATGAGTTTATGGGGTGCTACTGTTATTACTAATTTATTAAGTGCTATTCCTATATTTGGTCAAGATTTAGTTGAATTAATTTGGGGAGGATTTTCAGTTTCTAATGCTACATTAAATAGATTTTTCTCTTTACACTATATTTTACCATTTTTATTAGCAGCCTTAGCTTTAGCTCATTTAATAGCACTGCATACACATGGATCAAATAATCCTAATGGAATATCATCAAATGGTGATAGATATGCAATACATCCATATTATATGTTTAAAGATCTTATAACTATATTCTTCTTCTTCTTAGCTTTATCAGTATTGGTTTTCTATTATCCTAATTTATTAGGACATAGTGATAATTATATTGAAGCTAATCCTATGAGTACACCTGCAAGTATTGTTCCTGAATGGTACTTATTACCTTATTATGCTATATTAAGATCAATACCAAATAAATTATTAGGAGTATTAGCTATGTTTGGATCATTATTAATATTATTAATATTACCTATTGTAGATCTATCAAGACAAAGAGGTAACCAATTTAGACCTGCTATGAAAGTAGCTTTCTGGTTCTTTGTATTTAATTTCTTCATTTTAATGTGGATTGGATCACAACATCCTAATGAACCTTTCGTATTTATTGGACAAGTATCAACATTCTTCTATTTTGCATGGTTTGTATTAATTGTACCTGTAATAGGATTAGTTGAAAATACTTTAATAGATATAGCTACAGAATAAAAATTATAAATAATTTTATCCTATATTTATAATTTCATATTTTATATTTAACTCCCTCCTTAATATGTTATTTAACAAAATAATAAATTAATTACAAATAATTTATTATTTTTTTAATATTTCTTTATAAGAAGAAACATATAATATAATATAATTTATATTATTCTTAAGCAATCTACTAAAAACATAATTTGATGTGTTTTTTATTATAATAATATGTATTTATATATTTAATATATAAAGAACTTTTTCTCAGAGCATATTATTAATAATATTATATAAAGTATTTATAGTTATTTATTTCTGTAAATTATTTTAAAATATTATTATTAATCTTACAATTTAGCATAATTAATTATTTTATTTGCTAAACGTTATATTCGTAGTATGTTATTTTTTGTTTTTAATTTATAAATTTAGGTCAAAATAATTTATTATAATGAAATCACATAATTTTCAATTTTTCCCTTATCATTTAGTAGAAATTTCTCCATGGCCTATAGTATTAAGTTTTGCTTTATTAAATTTAACTATTGGAGCTGTAATGTATATGCAAGGTTACTATTCTGGTGATCTTATATTAGAATTAGGATTTATATTAACTTTAGGTGGTATGATTTTCTGGTTTAGAGATGTAGGTAATGAAGCTACTTTAGGTGGACATCATACAAAACAAGTTAAAAAAGGATTAGAAATAGGATTCTTACTTTTTGTTGTTAGTGAGGTTTTCGCTTTTTTAAGTATTTTCTGGGCTTTCTTCCATGCTAGTTTATCACCAGCAATAGAAATAGGAGGAGTATGGCCACCACAAGGTATAACACCATTAAATCCTTTTGCAGTACCATTATTAAATACAATATTATTAGTATCTTCAGGTGCTTTCGTAACTTATGGTCACCATGCTTTAATAAATGGTAACAGAAAAGATACATTAAGAGGATTAGAATTAACAGTATTATTTGCAGTACTTTTCACATTCTTACAATACTTAGAATACGCAAATTCAACATTTTCAATATCAGATTCAGTATTTGGAAGTGCATTCTATTGTTCAACAGGATTACACGGAATCCATGTAATAGTAGGAACAATATTTATAGTAGTACAATTAGTTAGAACTATAAATTACCATTTAACAAATACACATCATCAAGGATGTGAATCAGCTATTTTATATTGGCATTTTGTTGATATAGTATGGTTATTCTTATTTATTGCTGTATATTACTGGGGAGGATTATAATTATAATTTAAATAAGATAAGTAATTAATATTACTTACTAGTAATGTTAGTTTAAATATTAAATTTAAATTAATAATCTTCTTTTGAAAAAAATAGACAATATAAAAAATTGTTTATTTACTAATTATTAATTAAATAATTAAATTTTAAACACCTTTTTTTTTATATATTTAAAATAAGTTAATACAATAAAACTTATTTTTACTAAAAAGTCAACAATAACAAAAAAAATTATTGATAATTTACTTTTTCAATTATAATTATTACTAAAAAATTTAGTAATAAATATAATTAGCTTTTTTAAATGTCCTTAAGGGTATTAAGCTTTAATTTTACTTATGAATTTATCAATATTAATATTTTTAATCGGAATTTTAGGATTTATTTTAAATAGAAAAAATATCATTTTAATGATAATAGCCATAGAAATGATGTTACTAGCAGTAACTTTATTATTATTAATAAGTTCTTTTGGATTTGATGATAATATGGGACAAACTTTTAGTATATATATAATTTCAATAGCTGGTGCTGAATCAGTGATAGGTTTAAGTATTTTAGTAGCTTTTTATAGATTAAGAGGAAATATTTCTATTAGATCTTAAAATTTTATGTATTTATCAATTTTAATTTTTCCATTATTAGGATCTTTTGTATCTGGATTTATGGGTAGAAAAATAGGTATTACAGGATCTCATATAATTACATGTACTTGTTTAACTATTTCTTCTTTATTAGCAACAATAGCATTTTATGAAGTAGGTATATGTGGTTCACCAGTTTCAGTTTATTTATTTAATTGGATAGATTCTGAATTTATGTCAATTTCATGGGAATTCTTATTTGATCAATTAACTGTATCTATGTTTATACCTGTATTATATATCTCTACTTTGATTCATATTTATACTACTTCTTATTTAGCTGAAGATCCTCATAATCAAAGATTCTTCTCTTATTTATCTTTATTCACTTTTTTCATGTTATTATTAGTATCTGGTGCTAATTATTTTGTTATGTTCATAGGTTGGGAAGGTATTGGTGTTGTTTCTTATTTATTAATTAACTTCTATTTTACTAGAATTCAAGCTAATAAAGCTGCTATTTTAGCTTTAACTATGAATAGAGTGGGTGATATGGGATTAAGTATAGGATTCTTTGCATTATTTTCATTATTTGGATCAGTAGATTATTCAACAATATTCAGTTTAGCGCCTTTTATGAATGAAACAGCAATAACAATAATAAGTTTATTATTATTAATGGGAGCAATGGCTAAATCTGCACAAATTCCATTACATTCTTGGTTACCTGGTTCAATGGAAGCTCCAACACCAGTTAGTGCATTATTACATGCTGCCACACTAGTTACAGCTGGTTTATATTTATTAATTAGATCATCTGCTATTTTAGAATTTAGTCCCACTGCTTTATTAGTTATTACTTTAATTGGAGCAAGTACTGCATTCTTTGCAGCTACATGTGGATTAGTACAAAATGATTTGAAAAGAATAATAGCTTTCAGTACAATATCACAATTAGGATATATGGTAATGGCTGTAGGTTTAAGTCAATATAATGTAGCTTTAATGCATGTTGTTAACCATGCTTTCTTTAAAGCATTATTATTCTTAGGAGCAGGAGCAGTAATTCATAGTTTTGCCGATGAACAAGATATTAGAAAAATGGGAGGTTTAATAAAATTCTTACCATTTACTTATACTGTAATGTTAGTTGGATCTTTATCATTATTAGCCACACCTTGGTTAACTGGTTTCTATAGTAAAGATTTAATTATTGAATTAGCTTATGGGCAATATAGTTTCTCAGGAATTTATGCTTATATATTAGGAAGTTTAACAGCAGGATTAACAGCTTTTTACTCATTCAGATTAATAAGTTTAGTATTCTTAACTGTACCAAATGGAATTAAAAATGCTTATTTAAATTCTCATGAATCTAACTTTGCAGTAGTTATTCCTTTATTTATTCTTGCCTTATTTAGTATATTCTTTGGATATGTTTTCTCTGATTTATTTGTTGGAGTAGGTTCAGATTTCTTTGCTAATTCTATTTTTATTAATCCTAATAATATAACAATTATAGAAGCTGAATTTAGTTTACCTTTAATAATAAAATTATTCCCAACAATCTTATCAATAATAGGAGCCACAAGTGCAATATTCTTATATCATGTATATCCTGATTTTATAGTTAATTTAACTGATTTTAGTTTAGGAAGAAAAATTTATACTTTCCTTAATGGGAAATATTTCTTTGATGTAATTTATAACTATTATATTATATCAGCTGGATTATTAACAGGAAATACAATATCTAAAGTATTAGATAGAGGAGTAATAGAATTATTAGGACCATATGGATTAGCCTCAGTATTAGAAAATACAGCAAATAATATAGCTAAGTTAGATACAGGAGTAATAACAACTTACTCATTATATATAACAATAGGAATATTATCATTATTATTCTTAGTATTTGCACCTTTATTATTTGATACTTATATCATATCTGAATTTAGATTAATTGTTATTTATATCTCTGCTTTATTCTTCTCTTTATTACCTAGTTTAGCTTATAAACATTAATTAATTTTAATAAATTATTACTATTATTTATTAAAAATATTCTTCAAAAAAAAATATTAATTACTTTAAACTTTAAAATGATTAAATTATTAAATAATATATTGTAAAATGCTATGAATTAAAGAAATGTAAATACACATTCTAAATAAGTAATATACAATTATAAAATTTAATATAAAATAAATACTACATTTAGGAAATAAATACACACAAAAAAATAAAAAGGAAAAGAAAAGATGTTAACTTTATTATTAATTACCCCTATTATAGGTTCTCTATTTATTTTATCAATTCAAGAAAATACTTTAAATAGTAATTCTAAAATGATAACTATTGCTATAACTACTTCTCTAATTAATTTATTAATTTCAATTTTCTTATGGTTAAATTTTGATTCTAATACAACTCAATTTCAATTTGTTTCTGAATTTGATTATTTAACTTTTGGACATTTAAATTTTGGTGTTGATGGAATATCTTTATATTTTGTTTTATTAACTACTTTCATTACTCCTATTGCTATAATTTCTAATGCTTATAATATTAATTCTAATTTGAAATTCTTTTTAATTTCTTTCTTAATTTTAGAAACTTTACAGTTAGCTTTATTTCTAGTATTAGATTTATTATTATTTTACATATTCTTTGAAAGTGTATTACCTGTATTATTTATAGTAATAATTGTATATGGTTCAGGTGAATTTAGATTTAGATCTGCTAATTTATTCTTCTTATATACTTTATTTGGTTCTTTATTTATGTTATTAGCTATTTTACAAATTTTTAATTTAGCCGGTACTACAGATTTTCAATTATTATCATTAGTTGATATTAATGTTGATGCTCAAAAAATTTTATGGTTAGCTTTTTTCTTAGCTTTTGCTATTAAAACTCCATTATGGCCTTTTACTGGTTGGTTATATAGAGCTCATGCTGATAGTCCTTTAGCAGGTTCAATATTATTAGCTGCTACTATATTAAAATTTGCTACATATGGTTATATAAGAATATTAATTAATTTCTTACCCGATGCTACAAATTATTTTGGACCGTTAGTACAAACTATAGCTATAATAACATTAATTTATGCATCTTTAACAACAATTATACAACAAGATACTAAAACTTTAATTGCTTATTCAAGTATTGCTCATATGAGTGTAGTTATTTTAGGTTTATTCTCTAATAATATACAAGGTATTGAAGGTGCTATTTTATTAGCTTTAGCTCATGGTTTTGTTTCTCCTGCCTTATTCATTTGTGTTGGTGGTATTATTTATGAAAGAACTGGTACAAGAATTATTAAATATATTAGAGGTTTAGTTACATATATGCCTATATTCACTATTTTATTCTTTATCTTTACATTATGTAACACTGGTATTCCTTTAAGTTTAAATTTCTTAGGTGAACAATTATCTTTAATTGGAATATGGGAAGTTAATCCTATAATATCTGCATTAGGAGCTACAGGTATAGTATTATCTGCATGTTATTCTATCTTTTTATATAATAGAATTTCATACGGAACTTATTCACCTAATATGAAAAATGTAATTGTATTGGATATTAATAGAAGAGAATTTATTATATTAATTTCTTTATTAATACCAACAATATTATTAGGAATATTCCCTAATGTAATATTAGAATCAATACATCTATCAGTATCAACCTTATTATATAATATATAAAAAAAGTATATTAAATAATAATATATGACAACTTTATAATTACTTATTATTATAATTATAAATTTATTACTTCATTAATATAGAATTTTATCCCCTCCTTATTAATAAGAATATTATGATTATTATATTTATTCTATATTATAATAAATTTACATAAAAGTATGAGCTGACAATATAATTTATTTATATTAAGGATACAAATTTATATTAATATAATTAGATTTATTTAATACTAAAATTTTTAGTAAGTAATATACTTTTCAGCTATAATTTTAATAATTAAATATTGTATAGTATCCCAAATATTAACATTATATATAAGAATATAATGGATTATTAAATAAGTAAATAAAGTATATAATTATATAACGTATTATTAATCATAATTCACTTTATTTATGTTTTTTCGAATATATTTAATTAGGTTAG
>JBBPMP010000258.1:0-31104 GCA_038090395.1 Boletales sp. KT-2023a | reverse complement strand
TCGACGGTTATGTAATCAACGATGTAATAGCGATGCGTCCTATCACAGCATACCTGAGCATAAATCCTAGGTTCGTCATATACAAACATAAGGCGAACAGATCTCATCATAAGGGATTCTCATAGGGCGTCAGTGGTGTTGCCCATCGTTCCGGCTGCCGATGGAATGATTTATGAAGAGCGCTCTGCTGGCTACTTGGATCACCGCATTGTGGACATTGTCTAGTGTTTCGACGATAGCCAATACATATGCTACTATCTATGCCTGCTCCAGGGAATTAAGCTACTTGGGAGGACCTATATCCTATCAGGCTCAAGAATGGGACGCGCCATTCGCGGTGTTGGCCTATACAACATATATCTTGTCCATGTGGCTTGCAGATGCCATGATTTTGAGTCTGTGTTTATCTTACTAGGGGCGCATTGTCTGACTCCGCTTGGAGCAGTTATGGCGAGTGTTTATGATCTCCACTGGTGTTTACACTCTCGTCCCTGGCCTTATCGCTTCTTTCTTGCCTCTGATGTACTTTGGTGTGATCGGTCAGTTTTTTCTCCTCGGCTCGGTTTTTACATGCCACGTACAGTATGTAACGTCTGACCTTCCTATTTTCAAGGCACTGGATGCTACGCAATAGCATTACTGCGCTCTGACAGAACACTCTATTCAGATTTTAGCTTGAAGGCAGCCATCCCGTGCTTCTCCCTGTCCGTGGCATCAAACGTTTTTGCTATGGTATTTATTGCTATCCGACTGTTCATCTTCAAGAGAATATTGGAACAGGCTATGGGCACTTCTGGCGCTTGTCTATGCGACACTAACTAAGTATTAGCTTGTATACAGGTCGCGATGGCGTGGCATCTCAATATACAAGCATCGCGGCAATGCTCGTCAAGTCGATGACTCTATGCACTATGATTGCTTGTGTTTATTATTACATGTGTTGAACAACCCGGGACAATGTGCTATGCTAATGACATTGTGCAGTGTTCAGGTACGCGCTTGTCTTCTACTATGTGGGAGCTGCAGGCACTGACAACTCAAACGGGCAGGTCATCGCTCCCATTTTGATTGTCTATCGAGTATTCCTCTAAGAAATGGGCAATGTCGACGATACGCGAACAGGAGTTCCACAATGAAGCGTCTGCCGGCCTCAAAAGGCACTATTGCAACACACTGTGGTCAAGTAGATCGCGAATAATTTTCTGACACGAATCGGTCATATTTGTTCGGTGCTCTGCCAGACCGCCTCGTCTGCGCCTGTTTCCGGTGATACATGTAGTATTGTATTCATCAATGCACGTGCTTAATTTTGTCTGATCCTCGTTCACATCTAATGTACTACATACATGTATGATTTTAGATGCAAATGTTCTCATTGGGTGGGTTTTACAAAGAGTAGCGAGGCCCGTCTTACATTCAAAGGTTGGGACAATGCAAGGCCATGGGAAGATCCGACAGATAAGTCGATGGTGCCAGTGCTAACCTACCTCATCAAAGCCAATCGATAATTCAGTAAAATCATATGCACAAGGTTGTCGAGCACAGACCAAATTGTGAAGTGGCTGAAGTCGACATTGTCGAAATTACACCAGGCAAGACAAATGAGACATTTCACAGGCAACTGGTGCTGAAATGAATGGCGTAGACACTGAGAATGATACCTTGAACCGCCATGCAGATTGGATAGGGAATGGAAGTGCGCATCGGCGTGACCGTATTACTCCAGCCCTCGGCGCTCAGAGGGCTCAGCCTTAGCAATAACACATCACGACGAACTGTGTCCCGACTTACGATGCCATTCATGCAGCTACGCAGGTGAGTCGGATGAAAACGTTCGCAAAGCTGACAACCATGCCATTACCTCTAAGCTCACCACAAACATACGCGCCGAGAGATCCACATGGTTAATCGGTCCGAAGACGGGCCCCGTCACCGATATCACCGTGTGGGATGGAGTGCGAGTGATAGCACAGAGACCATCAGAAGATCTGGTAATCGTTTAGATAACGTTCGAAGTCATCGGTCACTTGTCAATGTGCCTGCGTGCCTAAGTTAGTCGACTTCCTCCACACGCACACCAACTTACTCACACAGTTCGACTGCAGCGACCCAGGCGGGCTTGAGCAACACCCTCAGAACAGTGTGTTGCTCTCTTGATGACTTGCTATCATTTTTTAATCGTTGATTTGCTCGTGGGCAATCACACGACGCGTGGGCCCTCGAGGACGTGTGCTCGACGGCCAGCACACACTAGCTCATTCTTGACACAGAGGGGATCACGTCGCGTCCAAACTATTCACCGGTTGGCACCGTCATGTCAAATTCATGATGCCGCCCGCTTCAAGATACACCCGCTCTGACGGCGTTTACACGCACAGAGCGCCAGGTGTTGTGTTGAACGCCCAGTAATCGATCAGGTCGGACCGCTCGGCGCTTGCTGTCCCCACATCGACTGAGCTCGATCAAATAGCAGGCGTTTCACCGCCATGAATCCAGGTCTGCTTCAGTGAATCTGCGGGTGAGATGCTACCGGCTTCTCCATCCCGCACAAACCTGTCAGAACATAGGAGTGAGGAAATCAGCTTAACGGCAGCTCGGTGAGTGCAGAATCGTCAGAACTGGTTCTGATCGGTCATCCTGCTGACTCATAGAACACTGTATCGGCAGGCACGGGGCATACTGATATGTGTTCCACAGCACTTTGAAGGGTGTTAGCATTTGATTCGGGGTGAACGTGCACCTACTTCCCCTGTGATGCAACTCCCGGTGAGACCCGAGGTCTGTAAGTCTTCAGTCCATAATGCGATCATACGAATGACGAACTAATCCGTGATGATATAAACGAAGACTTTCAATTTGGGTTTGTATGAGTTCCCTATAGTCCTACATACCACGCGAGAAGACGTTGTGGGCATGTGGATGAAGCTTTGGAGAACGTCAACCAGCTAGCTCTTATCTGTTTAGATATCTCTTAACTCTATTTATTGTCAGAGTTGGACTGTCTTCCTCAAATCAATGATGCTTCCTGCGCACGTTCGATCAGTCCTTCAACTTGGCACGAACTATTGGCACGACTAGACCCATCTGTCAGGTGCCTAATTTCGGGTCATGAAGACAGTTGAAAGTGTGACGCAAACACCGAAGTGACAGAGGAGAAAGAGGATCAGTACTTTTACCAAATAAACATGATCCTGGGAAACGGACACTCACTAACACCCTCGCGTCACGATGAGCATACGCGCCCACTTTGCATTTGCAAGACGGTAGTGCCCAATTGTTAATAATGAAACCTGTAATCATTACTTACACGATGTGCCAGTGGTTGGTGGATCATGGAGAGGCTCACCATCATTCTTAACTTTTCTTTGTCCTACCAGAAGGGAAGCCTAATTAGAACGGAATTCAAATGAACAGCCTTGCTCGGCAGTACGCATATACTCATAAGGTATAGCTTCGAACGTTCCACGCATTATCGTGACGGAAATGCATATTCACAGGAAGACCATGCTTGTTCCATGATTGTCCACAATGCGAATCGGGTGCACCAACATACCAACATGAGCGACATTGGAGATGCCATTAATTTCACCATCGTCGACCTCAATATGTATCTATCAGACAAATCAAAATATCACTGCGTTCGCCTGTATGGCACCGCACAAAACTTTTTGGGTCCCGGGAGGTTATGTAGAATGTGGTGGGCAGAGCTTTGCAGAATAACAAATCCAGGATCATGCGGATTGCATCGGGTGGAAATGGTGTAGCTTTTACACTGTGTAAAAGCTCCGTGTGGGATATGAATGCTTTGACGCAATATGCCACTATGTACTTTTGTGTCATGTCGAGTGGCCGAGTGCTCTGGGGTTTGTGCGGTGTCAGTCATTTATCACACATGAATTTCGCTCACTCGATGGCTCACGCTAAAAGTCATATGATTACTCAGTGTGTCAAGGCTGGTCTCCGGAGGCGGTGGTCAGCATTATGTTCCATCACTTCTTCAAGAAGCGATGTAGCATAGCCTTGAAAACTATCATGCGGAGCCCCGGATATTATCGGTACTTCGGTCCAAAAGTTAAAACATCATAAGTACATACCATCACATACTGATTCCTGAAGCCTAGCCACTAGGATAACTTCTAAATCCTATGAAAAATTCATTGGGAGTCGGAAGAGGTTGAAAGTTGTGGACAAATATTAGGTTCGATTCTCCGAAAATACGTAACTCGTTTGATCAACAACAGTTTTTTACTCAGTCTGGCCCGCTCGGCGTCCAATATGGTTCAAGTACGGTAGAACAACCATGTGAGGGTGGTGAGCAACCATCACAATGCCGATATCATTTTGACTGCCGCCGCCAAGGTCTTTAGGTGGCGTTACCTGTGCTAGACGCCATGAAGCTTGCGGAGTATGGCATATAGAACTAATACGAGTTCATGTGACATGCTCGCCTCGCTCCCACCCGCCTCTCATGTCGTCTCCAGCGGAGGTTCCCCACTATGTCCTTTATACGGCGAGCATCGCTCTCACTGCCAGCACATTCGTATCGGGCATCTCATGGGGTGTCATGACTTGTCTGTATTCTGTGTGCATGTACAACCTTATTCGTGACCTTCGCAAGACAAAATCTAGGAAAAGTGCTCTGCTGGCTTCCTGGATCACCGCATTGTGGATATTGTCTAGTATTTCGACAATAGCCAATGCATATGCCACTATCTATGCCTACTCCTGGAAACTAAGCTACCCGGGAGGACCTATATCCTATCAGGCTCAAGAATGGAACGCGCCATTCGCAGTGTTGGCCTATACAACGTATATCTTGACCATGTGGCTTGCAGATGCCATGGTGGTGAGTCTGGATTTTTGCCGGGGGTGCATTGTCTAACCTCGCTCGGAGCAGTTATGGCGAGTGTTTGTAATTTCCACTGGTGTTTACACTCCCGTCCGTGGCTTTACTGTTTCTTTCTTGTCTCTGATGTACCTTGGTGTGATCGGTCAGTTTTTTTTTCTTAGGCTCTGCTTTTACATGCCACGCAATGTCTGACCTTCCTAATTTCAAGGCACTGGATGCTACACAATAGCATTACTGCGCTCCGACAGAACACTCTATTCAGATTTTAGCTTGAAGGCAGCCATCCCGTGCTTTTCCCTGTCCGTGGCATTAAACGTTTTTGCTACGGCATTTATCGCCATCCGACTGTTCATTTTCAAGAGAATGTCGGAACAGGCTATGGGTACTTCTTGCGCCCGTCTACTTGACCGCAGCTAAGCATTGGCTTGTATACAGGTCGCAAAGAGGCAGCATCTCCATATACAAGCATCGTGGCAATGCTCGTCGAATCGATGGCTCTCTATGCACTATGGTCACTTGTGTTTATCGTTACATATGCGTTGAACAACCCGGGTCAATATATTCTGCTAATGACATTGTGCAGTATTCAGGTACGCGCTTGTCTTCTGCTATGTGGGCATTGCAGGCGCTGACAACTCAAACGGGCAGGTTATCGCTCCCATCTTGATTGTCTATCGAGTATCCAGAGGAAGGAGCTGGGAGCAGACTACAACCACAAAGATACTTTCAACTTTCACTGGAAGAAAGGTGACATTCTCCGAGAAACGGGCGAGATCAACCATAAGCGAACAGGGGTTCCACGACGAACTGTCTGCCGGCCTCAAAAGGGACTATTACAACACACCGTCCTCAAGTAGATCATGATAATTTTCTGATATGTGTCGGTTGTATTTGTTTGGTGCTCTGCTTACCACCATTTAAACTACTTCGTCTGCATCCGTCCCCGGTAGTTGATCTGAGTGGATAGTATCATACCCGTTAATACGTGTGCTTAGTTTTATTCAACCTTCGTTCACATCTAGTGTACTACATTTATGTATAATTTACTCATGCAAATGTTCTGATTGGGTGGGCTTTTGCAGAGTATCGAGACCCATCTTACAGTTCAAAGGTTAGGATGATGCAGGGTCATGGGAGGATCCGACAGATAGGTCTGTGGTGCCGGTGCTAGGTTACTGCATCATGTTCAATCGATAATTGATTCACTGAAATCATATGCACGAGGTTGTCGAGTTGGAGCGGCATGATGTTGAGATTACACCAGGCAAGGCAAATGAGACATCTTAAAGGCAGCTAGTAGTGCTGCAATGAATGACGTGGACACTGGGAATGATGCCTTCAATCACCATCATGATGTAGATTGGGTAGAAAATGGAAGGCCTTCGCCTAGTGAACTATGATTATTAGCCACGATCGTCTAGTTTTCGGTCACTTTTCACATCATTTAAATTAGCGTTACATGAACAAGTGGGGTGAATTAACCAGATGGACATGGACGGATTCCAGATTTCCGGAGGGAAGCATATGTAATATCTGCACACACACATGTGCACAGACATGGTCCTTTCCAAAGTTGTCAGTTGAAGCGGACTTTGGGAGAGATGGGTGGCAACAACGCACATTGATGGAATGCGAGAGTCAGAAATTTTGCCTCACTTGCGTTCGGCTCATTGTTTTTCGCACAGGTAATGTGTATCGCCAAGAATCCGACTTGCACGGAGCTGGTGTTGTTCAAGAAACGCCCGTCATCATTCGCATGTACGGAGGATTTCGATACGACAGACATAGGCCGTTATATCGATTATCTGTATGAGAAAGGCGACTACGAGGAAATTTCTTAGTTCATTGGCGATGTCCGGGAAGGTTGTGCCTTACGCAAGGTATGTGCCCCATTACTATCCCGTCCGTGTATACTGCCCTGATAGTACGGTGAGGAGATTTGGAAACTCGGTGGACTTATCATCTTGGTAGGATTGAAAGATCCGCACAGAGCTACCGCAGATCGATTGTTGCCCAAAATATGTGCAGGCATGATGTTCGAATGAACTGATAAGTGCGATCATTTTTCTCTCCGTACTGACATGCATGACCCACGCGATACTTGGATTGCAGCATTCCTAGAACTCGAGGACACGCCATCAGACAGACAGGATGTGTTAGTAATGAGTTCCCCTGCAACGCCCTGGACCACGTGTTGCCGATGGCCAGCATTTGAGGGATCCACCAAAGATGGAGAAGCTGACCCAAGACGAAACACATTTTACGTGTGTGTACAACAGACTTTCGACCTGAGACGTTCAATCAAATAAAGACGATGCTCAAGAAAACCCGCACTTGCCTTCAAAGCTAGTAACCACACCTGACCTGCCACTGCCGTTCACATTAGCGACTGCTTCGTCTATACACAAAGTGCTTTCCAAAGGCTGCAAACATGCCCCATTTAAAATTGTGGGGCTGGAAGGCTCAGGTAAAATGGACAGACATACAAGGTGGCCACAATCACGAGGTAAAGTGAAGGAGTGGCACTTCCAGGAAGGGCCTGCGACGATAAGCAATGACGTGGGATCCATTTGTCACGGACTCAAGGTCAAAAACATCATATGTTTAGCTCCGGGAAGTAGGGGTGAACGGATGGTTGATCCAGATAAACTTGAAAGTTGCCCGCATGAATGAGGCGAACAAGCAGATGGGAGAACATTGAGGTTGACGCTGAGGTGGGTTGGTCACCTAAACTGGTGCAGCGAGTCTTCAAGGGAACCAAGCAAAGCGCGGAGTGAGGTTTACCGCTAGATCACACTATCCAAAGTGAGAAAAGAGGCGCAATACATATTCAGCGCTTCAGGGATAATCAGAGACACGACCACGCACTACTGGTAATAAAGACAAGACATCGTCTCCATATGATGACCCTTCCACTGACTTGGACATAGTGTGCGGCCCCGCTCGCCAAGTTGCCACCAAAACGAAAGCCTGGTCAAGAAAATGGATGCCTTCATGGATGTCTAGACTCTACAACGGCTGTCGGACCAGACGAGGAAATAACAATTGAGACTTCTGAGGCACTCTGGCGCTCAACAATGAGCAAAGGGTGTTGAACGAAGTCAATGCGTGCAAGTAGACACGATATCGAAAAAGGCGAGCTGACATAGCAGACTAACTTGAAGCCACAACAACAAACCACCTGACCTTCCTGCTAAAAACACCTAACCAGGCTCCCCGCTGCGTGTGTCCTTGGGACTTCCTATCTTCTGTTCAGCGGTGTCTCGATCTAGAAGAGGCGAGCCATGCTATGCTCAGCTCCGAGGTCAGAAAACGATGTTTTGATCTAACAACATGGCAGATACGTGACCATCTATCACCATCGCTCTTGTCCTTTCCACCAGAAAGGCGCATAGAGTCCGCTGGCTGCTTGCCAAAAGGAAAGTGGAATTTCTGCGCCGGCATCACAAGAATCAATTGTTGTAACATGCTTCCTCGTTGAAAAATGAATGTGAGTTGCAAGCTAGACCAGTATGGGCGGCCAAATCAATTCTCACTCCATTAGCTATTGAAAAGGATCAGAAAATACAGCCTTTTGATCCCCGTGGCGTTGCATAGCCTCAAGCTCCACGTGTTCCGGTGAACTACATATGCTATTAGACAGGTGAGACTCTTTCGCAGCATTTAGTGAGCCTGATCATGATAGACGCACACCATTTACTCCTGAATTTTGTGGTATACAATCATGGCTGGTCACCTCCAATTGCTTAACTCCAGCTCAATTGTGAAATAGCTGCATTACGGACGCATCATTTATGAAACGTTGCACATGGCCATTGATCAACAATCGATCAACATCGCGGTCTACCCGGTATATATCCAGAATACCCCCTCAACGTGGCTTCTTTCCTACATGATGAATGCAAGATAGGTAAATTGTTTGACCCCATCCTTCGGAAATTAACTGCTCGACTCTGGGATATACCGAGCTTACGTTCGAAAATGGTGCTATGCGGCACTAGGATGTAATCAGTTGCCCTGAACTGTACTTGGCTGGACAGTGCCTCCTGGGAACAACCAGGATATAATACGACTACGAAATGCGTGCATCATGTTCGCCCAAACCCCACCTTGCAGCTGGTGATGCTTGTTGACCAGAGCGATACTCGTTCCCATTTCTCTTCCCTGGATGTGACGACCTCTGACGACCACACCACAGAATTTCATGCGGAGGTTGGCCCTCGCAAACATCTCAGTCCATGGGTTCTTCTTCCCTCTCTGATCGTTTTCCTGTCGTGCCTTGCTCTACCCTCCGTCATGATCTGGTATCTTCTATCCCGTCCTGCAATATCTCCTGCCACTGAAGACATGCACCTCTTCAATGGCGCGATCATTGTCGTGGAGGGCTCACAAAAATCTGCCTCTGTCAGCAGTTCTGGCCAGACGGACGTGAGCACGCTGTACGGATTAGCTTTTGCAACAATCATAGTAAGGATTCTTGCAATCTCTCATGTTTGAATCCAGGTTGCGACATATCTTCACTCTCCAGAGTCATATCGTTTCGATCACGGTTCCTTTGCTAATGGGCTTGCTTGCATACCGCATTGCGGCACAATGGCTGAATTCCCGGATGGATGATAACGATATCAGGCAGCCGATGCTGACTCCCCTCCAGTAAGTTTAAACCCGCCGTATGCGTGTCTCCTTTCTCTATATCTTAATTTCGCAGGTATGGTGTCATGTTGAAGATATATGGCTCCAGTAATTTGTTTACCTTATTTCAATCTGGGCGGTATCTGTACCGTCAAAGTTGGACTGGAATGGTGAAATCTCCAGTTGTGTCGAGTTTCCTTGCACTCGCATTTGTCTTGTTCCTTTCACATGCAATTGGGTAAGCACTTGAGATCTTGCCTGATGTGTTTAGTTGATGTATACTTTAAGTTTTGTCGACTTGTGGCTGCACACAGTCTCTGGGACTGTCATTTATTCATCGATCTCGCAAATAGACGATCTGGCATCTATGCCGTACGGGACAACCATCAATACGTCCATCTGCCCTTACCCTGGCTATAAACAACAATCTTACTCTGCTCTAGACCCACAGGCCGCTGTGTCTGGTGGTATCCCCCCTGGTCAGAATTGTGCCAGCTATACAAATAATTGGGCACAAAGTCTTCCCCCGGGTCCTGGCTGGGGCGATATCCTCAACTCATCCGTCCTCACAGCCAGTGTCTCAGCGTTCAGCAACATATCTAATTTTCGAACAACCGCTATCATCGAGTCGGATAATTTGGCTGTGCTCATTCCTCCTTCGGTCAGCTCGACCAGCTTTTACAATTTTACGGCCTCGACGTATGGTGTTTCGATGTCCTGCCAAGTGCCAAAATGCCAATTGTACCGATCAGGGCCAATTCAAGGAGTTGACGGGGGGCCATTCGGATGTACTAATTTCAATCCCGCATACAATGCATCCTTGTATGACCTCACATCCTTCCTTTACAACCCAACGAATATGTCCCAGCAACCCGACTGGTCAAATGGTACCGGAAGCAATCCGTTCGGTTTTTTTATCGAGCTGCCCTTCAACAACATTGCTACGGGTCTCGTAACCTCAGGAACGAATGGCAGTCAATACACAAATGGCGAGCCAGGATGGTACTACGGCACCTATCCGGGTTCAGTTGTCTACTTGTCCCAATGCACGGTAATGTCCTATCATGTCTCCCTTTCAAACTTCAACAACACCTACTCCGTCGTCAACAAGTCCCTCACGGACTTCAATACGACATCCGCGCTGTCTAGCGGATTCATCCAGTGGATGGCTTCCACATATCTTTTACCCCAGATCCAGAGCATCTTGACGTCCGAGATAAAGTCGACGAATTTTTTGAGTGTGCTACAGACGCAGCTCATGTTACGATCGCTCGCGCTCAATGCCGGGATCCTGCAGGAGATGCCTGTCAACTCCTCCACGGCGTCGACTCCAAGCGTCGCCTCTCGTTACCCGATCGTTCCGGTAGCCACGTTCCTTGCGCTGCTGTACGCCTACGGGATCGTTGCGCTTATTGCCCTTGCATGGACCTGCTTCTCCGCTGCCGACGCCGTGATCGTGTACTCGAAGCAGGAGAAGAAGACACGGAGTATGCTACAGATGGTTCAGGTCAGGCTAACGGACCCGCTTGCGGCCGTGGCAGAGTGGGCCGTAAACACTGCCAACGCAGGTTCCGATTCACAGGTGGAGTTGAGAGACGTGGATGGAAAGGGCTTTTTGGAGTGCGAGCGCACGCTGGAGACGGACACGCTGGACATGTTTGACCCCGACGACCGGGGGAGCGTCGCGCCCCAAATCACGAGGGCAGCGAACGGAAATATCCGGTTTAGTCTCCGAAAGAGATACGGAACGCTCGGTGTGGACGGCACGGATGTTGAATACTGGCAATAAAGTATAACATGTACGCTAACATATTTTGCAGATATGCCAAGGTCTGTGTGAGGAACGGCTGAAGGCACAGTCCCAGAGTAGCTCAGGGAATGAGCTGTATTAACGGCAAGTAGCTGTAGGCACGGAATACGTGTATGAAACAAGAAGATAGACAGACACTAGTACACGTACATGCGATCGGTAACAGAGAACAAAGAATCACGTGACAATGAATGACGGTGCAGCCACGGCGAGGACCAAAACTCTTTGGTGTTTAGATTACAGACGCATCGAGTGAATGGTTATCAGCAAAAACTGGCACGAGCGTACACTGCCATGCAGCACGTGATCTTGACGTCATAGCAGCAAATTAGGAGCGTGTTTGTATAAATGCCCGCCAGTTTGCCCTTGTTCCGAACAGTGTAATATCTTTCTCGCCCATAAGATGTCCCGCCAACTTGTGTTGCGTTCGACACGCCCTGTACTATACCTCGGAGCCATCCGTCTTCCTATCGTGAGTGGCGTGTCTGCATAACCAGGACCGCTGCAGATTGAAGCCGAACCCACAGGTGTCTAGGAAGCTTGCGACATCGCCCCCGCCGTCATCCCATGGACAGTCTGGTAGCGAGCGGAAACCGCATGCTCATCCGGAAGGCAGCAACACATTGATCATCCTTTCCGCCCTGGGTGCACTCGGAGGGTTGTACTATTATTACACCCGCGGAACGCCCGCGGTCGATCGCGAAGATGCCAGGCGCATGGAAGAAGAAACGGAGAGAAGGGTGAGGGAGCTTGGACAAGCAGGAAAGTCCAGGGTGGAAGGTGTGGTAAAACAGGGTCAGCGAGACTATGATCAAGCAAAGGTAAAATAACGTTGGCATCGTACACGCGCAGAGTCTCATCCAGAGCGCGTGATAGGCTACGATTCAGGATGCTACTTCCACCGCGCGCACCAGGGCTACAGACGCCGGCACAGATCTGGCGGAGCGAGCGCGACAGAATGCGCACGAAGCACAGGCTAAATTTGACGAATTTAAAACCACTGCGGAGCGAAAAATGAGCGATGCTCGGGATCGCTCGGAGAAGAAGATCGAGGAGGACAAGGAAGTGGTTACGCGTCAAACACGCGAAGCTGAGAACAAAGCCCGTGGTTGGTTCGGATGGGGCGGTTCAAAGTAGCCGATCAGGATCACATTGAAAGACTCTTTTTCGGGATTGATCCGGACGATGTACAGTATGGTTTTGTGAGCGTGTAGCGAGCTCGGCGTTACCCGAGCCTTTTAATCAGTACTATTTCGTGGGATTACGGCGCCCCTTCTTATCCGTTTCAAACATTATTGTCTTGTGAGCCCAACAGGTGAGCGGAAAATTGTTTGTTGTGTTCTCAACCAACTAGTCGGAAGATGAACGGGCTGAAGAATCGGGTTGTGCTCGTTGGAGTAGGGTACTCTTTACCTGTCACTAATCGAGATTTCAATTTGTGCTCATCAGCTGATTTCTTAGAGGACCGACGTGTTCGGGCAAAACCACTCTCGCGAAGCACCTTCAAAGCATCCTACCGAACAGCATTATCATCCATCAGGACGTGAGTATACTATCTAGGTCGGGCACGTGAATTAACGGGTAAAATGAAGGACTTTGCTCCGGTGAGGATGATCTCCCGACCATGCCTACATGTCTCTGATAACAACACTCTAGCCAGAGGAATTGATTCCAGTTCATCCAGTTCATAATGTTCCAGACTGGGATTCAGCAGAGGGCGCTATTGATTGGCCGCGATTGCGTGCATTCCTCAAAAATGTAAAGGAACGAGGAGAGATACCCTCCGGCCACAAAAGCCACGATCACATGAACGTACAACAGAATATCCCTCTCACCAATTCCGTTTTTCAAGAATTTAGAACGCGATTCCACGAGATCGAAGACGAGCAGAAGAAGAAGGGGATCCGCATTGTATGGGGTCTTCTGGATGGATTTTTGCTTTACTGGGATAAAGTATAGCACCACGACTTGCTGGTCAACACTTTCGGTTGCTGACATGGCATAGGAAGTCGTAGACCACCTAGATGTCCGATTTTTCCTACGGGTGCCAAACGATATCCTGAAGGACCGCAGAAGCAGGCGAAACGGATACTTCACAGCAGGTGAGAATATATCCCTTTGTGTCGCTCTAAACACTCAGTGATTGACATCTCCGCTCTTCCTCACTAATGCCACGCGATTAACCTCCGCTTACCTCTGGTGCGGATTTGTGTCCTTTTTCACAACGCGATGGGCATCCTCCTTTTCCGCCAACCCACTCTATCTCCGCTTTTTCGGTACACTTACGTTCGCGGCGCTCCTTGTTTGGAGTGTTATCCAATCCAGAGGGATCACTATGGAACGATCCCCCCATGTACTGGGAAAACATTGTATACCCGGCATATGCCGAAGCGCATCGACATATGTTCGAGAACGGTGATGTCGAGAACGGGAAGCTGACGGGGGATGGTGTGCCAAATCTTGTGGCAATAGAGCCTACAAAGAAGGGAGCAGAGATGAGCATGGACACGATCGTTGGAAACTGCTGTGATGTGCTTCACGACTTTGCGCACACGTTGGAATAGCCGGGCGGAGCTTAGTAGCTGAATGACATCGGAATTCACGGATTGCGTGGCAAAAATCACATGCACCTGTATGATAAACTGGCATCTGATTGGCTCTCGGTATAAGACATCAAATAAGGAGCCTTCCGGTTCCGCCAGCACAAACCGCTCTTGAACCCCAACTTCCACCATCTCTACACATCCTTACTCCAATGGCTCAAGTCATCGTCGTCGGTGGCGGTCTCGCCGGTCTCTCTGCGGCGCACACTCTCCTTGAGCGTGGCGCGAATGTGCTGTTGCTGGATAAGCAAGGGTATGTGATTCTCCCCCACGCCAGCTCGGCGACGCACTGAGTCGTACGCTCCTCAGGTTCATGGGTGGTAACTCCACCAAAGCTACCTCCGGCATCAACGGTGCAGGCACTCAAACTCAACAAGAGGCTGGGATTCCCGACAGTGCCAAGATCTTTTTCGAGGACACCAAGCGATCTGCAAGTTCTCTTCCTCGATGTTCTAATGCAGAAAATATCTGATTTCGCTTTGCTAGGCTCGCGACCTTGCTCGGGACGACCTCATCCAGGTTCTCACCGGTCGATCAGGTGATGCGGTCAACTGGCTTCAGAACAAGTTTGGTCTCGACCTTTCCAAGGTTTCCCGTCTTGGTGGCCACAGCCAGCCCCGTACACACAGAGGCAATGCACAATTCCCTGGAATGGTGTGTCTTTTCGATGATCCGACGTTGCATATCCACGTTTAGTTGATTCTCTCAGGTCATTACTTATGCTCAGATGGAGCGCTTGGAGGATTTGGCCGTTAGCCAACCTAACAGAGTCAAGATTTACAAAAAGGCCCGTGTCGTTAAACTGATCAAAGATGACTCCGGCGCCGTAATCGGTGCTGAATTTGTCCGCAATGGAAAGACCGAGACTGCCTACGGGCCTGTGGTCTTGGCCACTGGTGGTTACGCCGCGGACTTTACTTCGGACTCGCTTCTGAAGAAACACCGTCCTGAATACTACGATCTTCCGACCACCAACGGTGACCACTGCACTGGCGACGGCCAGAAGATAGCTATGGCCATCGGTGCTAGCGCCGTCGACCTGGAGAAGGTTCAGGTCCACCCCACTGGTCTCGTCGACCCCAATGAGCCTGATGCCAAGGTCAAATTCCTCGCCGCGGAAGCTCTCCGTGGCGTTGGTGGACTCCTTTTGGACAAGAACGGTGACCGTTTCGTTGATGAACTTCAGCACCGTGACTACGTCACTGGCAAGATTTGGGAGAACGGCAAGGTATACGCCTCTTGCGGCAGTGTCGTATCCGACTAACTCGACTGTTTTTACCAGTACCCTATCCGTCTCGTTCTTAACGGCCAGGCTTCCCGCGAGATCGAGTGGCATTGCAAGCACTACGTTGGTCGTGGCTTGATGAAGCGATTTGAGAACGGCGAGGCACTCGCCAAAGAGATTGGTATTTCGCCTGCATACCTCAAGAAGACATTTGATACCTACAACGCTGGTGCAAAGGCCAAGAAAGATCCTTTCGGTAAAAAGGTAATTGCATTCATGGACATCTCTGACCTCCAGCTTACGATTTGCTAGTTCTTCTCGTCTGGAGAATGGTCTCTGAATGACTACTTCCATATTGCCATTATGACACCCGTGCTCCACTACACGATGGGCGGTCTCGAGATTGATGCAGAATCACGAGTAATCGGAAAGGATGGCAAACCCATAGCAGGTCTTTTCGCCTCCGGTGAGGTCGCTGGTGGTGTCCATGGCGCCAACCGATTGGGTGGTTCATCTCTACTGGGATGTGTCGTCTTTGGACGTGTGTCTGGCGATTCCGCTGCTGCATACCTCCTCCGAACGACGAGTGCCGTCATCGAGAAAGCCGGTGGTCGTCTTGGCGCACTAGCAGGGCAACTTGCATCTGGGCCCACCGCTTCTCAAGCTGCTCCCTCTGCCTCGGCGCCAAGCGCTGTTGCACCATCATCAGCTTCCAAGGCGTTCACGACCGAGGATGTTGCCAAACACAATAAGAAAGACGACATTTGGGTCATTGTAAACGGCCAGGTTCTCGATGTCACGTCGTTCTTGCCTGATCACCCTGGAGGAGAAAAGGCCATCCTGTTGTATGCTGGACGTGATGCCACGGAAGAATTTAACATGCTTCATGACCCCAAGGTATGGTATATTCAGTCATGGCAATCCTGTAATCACTCATCATTTTCCAGGTCATCCCAAGATATGCCCCTGACTCGGTAATTGGCGTGCACAAGAAGTAAATGCATATACAATTTAGACCCGGTATGAAACTCAAAAGTTACTGGCCGGGAAAGGGTTGACGCCTTGATGTAATCGTAGCATGTACAACCTGTTATTCCCGTTGTTTGTCTGCATCTGATTCGAAGTAATTGACATCAATATATTTATGTCTACTGTGCTTTATTTCAGGTGACTCTCGTCTCGCACTCGGTCAGATAGCGAGTCTTTCTCCACGGCGAATACCTCGTTGGTCAGGTCAGTCTTTACAATGACCACTTTCGACGAATCGCAGAACCGCGGTGCAAATCCGGTCAGTCTTCGCAAATCTGATCCGAGGCGAATGTGGATGGAATTCTACGTCAACTGCAAGACCATAACAGAAACGAGGATTCTCGGTCTGGTCTTCTTGATGGTCCTCCAAAGCTCCGTACCGCATGCTGGCTTGCACTACGATTCAAGTTTGCTCCAAGATGTGCTATCATGATGTACGATTACATGGGAGACCAACATCTACTTCACGGCGTACGGCACCGAAAATGTGACGCCGGAGCTAGATCTGATGCTTTGCACATGCGTGACCAGTGTCCACTGTGTAGATGCTGGCGAATCGCGTGCGCGACTCTGCCGTGATGCTTTTTTTTTTTCTCTTGGTCCTCATTATCATCTTGTCAACTCGCACGGACAAGCAGGCGAGTGAGCGTCATAGCATACCAGTCATCGATATTTTATTGTGTCAAGATGGCGCCAAGGGATGGGGGATTGACCCACGGGATTTAGAGCTGGCACCTCCGGACATGACTTTTGCGATGCCATGGGTAAAAAAGAAGGGGGGAGGCATCCCGAGTTTCCTGCTCCCCCCCACCCTCCCTCCCCCCTCAAACACGTGTCGCATGTCGTCGGCGGTATGTCGTACGGGGCCCTCACGCTGAACCTCGGAGACCGTTTATAAACCCCTCGAGATTCGTAAGGGTGTTTCGTGTCGTGTCGTTTTTTTTTTCTCTTTTGCGGATGAGCGCGTGTTCGTCAAGGATGTCGACTGGATCCGTGCCGGCGTACTTTCATCTTCAGCCCGAGGGGTGCGATGTGCGTGTGGGTTGGGATCTAACGAGGTCAGTCCTTTTTTTTTCTCTTGCGCGTGCGTTGTCGTGGGCGTTGGAGCCTGACTGGCGATAGCAGGGACCGTTTGGGACATACGACGGACTCGGCTGCACCGTCGTCTTGGACCGTACAGCATGGCGGCGATACAGCCGATAGACATCAGACGATCGAGGCGGAAAGGTATGCAAGATTTGGCATGTCGCGTTTTCCATCGCTGACGCCCATTCTTGTGTGTTTAGCATATACGTACGTTCGCCGTACGTCGGGAGTGGGTCTCTGCAGCTTCAGCACGCCAACGCAGACTTTAATGTTGCATCACCTCTGTGAGTCTCGTGTTTTGTTTTCAAACCCGAACACGTCCGAGCTTGTTCCGCTAGACAACCACCGCGGCGGGTGCGATCTGCGAGCGTACAGTTGCATGCTGTCGCTGGGGCGTCCGTAGCTGCGTTCCCGACGCACACCGTCCAGGTGCCGCAGGCCCGTCATTTCTCTGACGGTGCTGTGCCCCAACTCGGTTGTTCACTGCCAGGATGGAATCCGTTCTGTATCGACTCGGGTACGGGCGTGAGGGTCGATCCACAGACTCTTGGGAGTACCGATGTACCACGTTCCAGTTCCCTGGACCCCCCTGTGTTCCACTTCATGTCACCACATCAGGCCTGGGAAGATATGGTGACGACAACGTTTGCGTATCGAACCGATCCTCCGCCCCCACACGTCCACGCGTGGGAGCCAGACAAGCCCACGCACATACATCCCCCCCTCGTCCATCACGAGGCACCGTTCGTCGACCCGAATCACAACGCAGAGAATGATCACGACGGGAACACCTTTCTCTGCGAATGGACGGACGAACGCGGAACGTGCAACATGGACATCATCGGGGAGAGAGTCTGGATGAGTCACCACTTGAGCCGACACCACAACGTGGTCGGACACGAGCGGACGCAACGTGCGTGTCTCTGGCGGGGATGTGCGGACACGATGAACAAGGGCAGTCTGGCGCGACACGTCGTCTCACGCCATCTACGAGCAGGGGCGAGTTGTGGATTTTGTAGCAAGGTGTATTCCCGTGCGGACGTGGCACGAAGACATTCGAAAAAGTGCAAGGCTGCGAATGGGACGTCGGTGCAGACCAAGTAGCGATCGGGTAAAGCGCGTCGTGCTTTTTGGAATGGATCAGAGACTCACGGAGGCTCTGCAAGGGATTCCGCTGATCACTAATGTGTGGTGGGTGGAACTGTGGTGGACCGCCGTGGACAATGCGCTCCAAAACCGTACTCAATCACGTATTAATTACGCCTTGGGAATCAAGAGGCATATAAGCGAGATGAGATCGAGCCATCGATCCATCCTTCATTACAATCCTGATAAGATGGGCCAAGGTGGGCTTCGTCGTGATAGGAATGGTTGCACTGCAGGCCACTTCGAAAGATCATGAAGTCGTGTTCCCAATCTGAACTTCGTCCAGCGGTATGCGGACCAAACGCTCTCCTTGGGATGACGCAAGGCCTGCATCTGACTCTTCATACCGTTGTCGATTCGCCACTAAACGGGGGATGAGTGCGCGCCAGGATCGCTCGCGAACACGCACGAAAGTGCCCGAGTATGCGAAACATGTTGGGCCACTGTTCGAGGACTTGGCCATGCACTGGGAGCGATGTAAAGCACGCCGTGTGTTCCCCACCCACACGCGCACTCACCCTGACCTGCATCCGCCATGACTTCGCAGTCATCGGCGAGGCCCTCGATGCGCTTCGCAAAAAGGGCGGTGGCTCGCTCAAGCGCAGCCACTGCCTCAAATTCCTTTTTCTTTTCCACCAAGCGTTGCAGAAAAGCGGGGTTTGCCTGGGATGTCAACGCGTGCGCATGAGAGACGCGACTGGGCGCGATGGACGATCGCATGAGAGAGGATAATGGTCACGTGGTGTCCTTTGACGTGGACGCGACCAATTTTGGGTTTCGATTTCGTTCTGGACTCAGTTTCCGTTAACGCGCCCGTCGGCCGTATCATGCCCGTCACTCGCTCGTCCAGTCGCCTCAGTTCACAGCAGCCGTCCCAGCTCCGTACAACTCGCCGTGCAGGCACGCTAAGCAGTGGAGATGGCAAGAAAGCATCAAAGCCTCCAAGTAACGAAATTATTGTTTTGTCTTCCGACGACGATGACGAGCCCCCGCACAAAGGAACAGTGTCTCCAAAGAAGTCGACCGACCGCCTGAGGAAGAAAGGGGCCTCGTCCGCAGCGCCACCCGCTACTTCTGGCGAAGTCCTTGAACTATCATCGGACGACGAGAGCAACTCCAAGAAGCCCTCCGCCCGAAAACAGCCCTACTCGTTGGAGACGACGGTCAAGGATCTTCAGCGTACCATCAAAAAATTGAAAGGAGTGCGTCGCAGCCCCTTTTTGTTCAGCTATTTGACCAACGCCTTTGACCCCTAGGAACTCAAGCGATCTGAACGACTGCTCGCATCGACCTCTCGGGAGGCAGAAGAACTACGAAACTGTTCTCACAAAGATGCAAGCACCTTGACCTCATCATCTGTCATTCATGTTATCTCATTCACGCCAATAGGTCTTATCGGGGTTGACAGAGCATACATCATGCGAGGTGTGCACGCTCACCATGTGGTGTCCATATACGTCCGTCTCCCCCCCTCTTATATGCGGGTGACCTTTGCCCCTGACTATGCTTGCAGTCTTCCTCAGTGCGGTCACTCTTTTTGCGAAGGCTGTCTCGTCGATTGGTTCAGCACGACATACGCCCAACACATGACAGTCAATCCCCAATTGGACGGTAACCGTGCTGCTTTGGCGGGACAAATCGAAGCATTTGTCCAGATGGTTCCCAACTTACACGCATATGGACAACAGGGTCAACTTCACGTACGAGCAATTCTCGCTGAACTGCGACGTCATCGGCCCGAATTTACTTGTCCGTCTTGCCGGAAAGAAGTGCTAAATAAACCCGTGGAAGATTTCCGGTTGAAGGACCTTGTCCGGGAAATCGCAGGAATGACGGGTGAGAAAAATTCACGTAAGGAAGCTTCTCGTCGAGGGCCTGGCCCCTTTGATCACTTCTTTGCCGCTCCCTCGTCCACCACATAGTTGTACGTTAATCACAGGGTGTAGGTTTTTGTGTTCGTGCCTACGTTCGTAAAAATATGTCACATTGTAGATGTATTGCATGTAACTAGTAGACGGACTGGATCAATCACGATGGCATCTATAAATATTTGTGCCTTGATAATCAGATCTAGATGATGGAACGACTTTGACGAGTATGTGAAGACTTTACGATGCACGCAAATATTGGCAATTCGACATATTGCGAGCGCAGATCTATAAAAAAAACTGAGAAAGGTAAGTGTGGACCCCTTTAGTACGGCTCGCGACACGCAAGTAAGCGGTGCAAATACCAAGCGAGGTATCGACATGCCGGAGAAACAACGTATTGAGAGTCCAGAAATCTGGACATAAAACAAGGGTGCACACTGGCCTGAGTGCGACTGTTGCAAAGCAAAAGACAGACTTGCTTGCGGCCTCGTTGTACACACCAACAATGCCACTAATGCAATCAGATGAGCTAGGAAGCAAGGATCAAACGGTGTGCCTGCAAAGCTCGGGTTGGTGGTGGGGAAAGGTTGACATGGCGGGACTACAGGGGTTGGATGAACTCGAAAACACGCAACGATCCCCTCATTTACGGCTATAATAATATCTCTGGTCGATTTCGATATTCGCAGGTTTGCCATAAATGGTGCTGTACACGGCGGGCACCTCCCTGGCAGAGAGGACGAGAAATATGGAATGCGCAAGTATCGATTATGGCGCGATGTCACTCAACACTGCACTGCTTCGCCGTTGCCTTGAATGTTGTCTATCATTACATGTAGAGGTCACATTCAAGTGGTAATGCCGATCATCAACGGTTCATCGTCTCTGTGGCTGTCAGAGAATGGCCAGAGAAAGATAATTCATGCATAACATACAGTCAAATCACCAACGGACAAAATATCGTAGCATAGGTTACCAGATGCACTGGGACCGTCTTTAAAATGTACTTCAAACGGTTGATGTAGCCTGCGTGGGATTCCAGAGAGTACGAACGCGGCAATTTGAACAAGCGGAACCTGGTAGGATGGAAGACACGTTTTCAAGGTTAAAATTGGGCTCGCGCCGTTTATGCCTCAGACATCGGATGACCCTGGCTTCATTCTCCTGTAGGCTCCCTCAATGTGATCAGGTTATAAGTTTGGGGTGCTCTCCAACGCATACTTTATGTACAAACGCTATGAACTTCGTAGATATAGGCATAGTCCAAAAACTAATATGGAGAAGTGAAGGTGTTTCTTGTGTAGTACCAAACTGTATAGTAGTTCCCACGAACCTGCTACCCAAACCTTTGAAAGGACTCGTAAGACGGCTTCGTCTGATAAGCTCCCTGGCCTGACCCCAGGTTCCCACAACCATCTTTCTTGCTCACGACAATGGACGGCGAAAACGAACGATTACTCGGCGGGGAATCTGGGCAGCGCGACGAGGATGGGGAGTTCGAAGCTGCACAACGACGCTACCGAACAGTTCACATTCGTTCCCTCGTCTGGGCTGCCTTGGGCGTACTCTTCGTTGCCAGCGTCATACTGATTTTTGTCGACCCCGGTCATCTCAGAGATCACGGCTGGTCCGGCAAGCTGCCAAAGAATCCCAACCTTGCAGCTCGGAGGATACTTGATTCGGCTCCTGTTATCGTGCGTTCTAGTTTCTCCTTTTTATTTTTCGGCTGAACCTCAGTACAGGATGGTCATATCGGTTGGTCCAATAGCTTGACTCACAAGTGTAACGACTTATTCACTTCATTTATAGATTTACCGGAGTATGTGCGCACTGGTTGGCGAAACAACGTCTCATCTGTCCCACTGGATGTCGGCATCCCTTTCCATGTCGATATTCCTCGTCTGCGGGAGGGCAAAGTAGGTGGATTTTTTTGGTATGTACATTCTCATCCCCTTTGACCAAATTCACACGCGCGGAGCACAGGTCTGTGTATGTGTCATGTCCCGAAAGTTCGGAAGCAGGACACGACTTTTTGACTTCCACCTGGAGAGTGCGGTGTGTGCTTTTCACTGTTTGCAAAGGAGGCTTGGTGCTACGTTACCTCAGCGATACGCTTGAACAAATCGATGTTGCCAAGGGTCTGATCGAGAAGTATCCAGATGTAAGACTGGTCTCTGTTCGTTCATTTATGTGACTGTATATCATGACTCTTCCAGACATTTGATTATGCATTAAGCTCGGATGATATCAAGCAAGCCATCTCGCAGGGAAAAATTGCAAGTATGCTTGGTGTCGAGGGGTCAGTTTGATACCTTCTTTTCTATCTTTTCTCGAGCCGAAACGCAATGCTAAGTCCATTCGCAGGGGGCATCAATTAGGAAATTCCATCGCCGTTCTCCGGCAATACTATGCGCTCGGTGTCCGATATGTGACACTCACCCATATGTGTCACAATGCGTTCGCTGATTCGTGTGGTTACCTGATACCAATTGTTCCACGACACTATGGTTTAAGGTACGTGTAGAACCGCATCCGACGCTGGCTGTCTGATTCACTCTAACCAAGTCCTCTCGGATCGAAGTTAATTGAAGAAATGAACCGAATTGGAATGCTGGTTGACCTATCACACACTTCTGACTTGACTGCGACACAGGCAATCTTACAATCCAAGGCTCCCGTTATCTGGTCCCACTCATCAGCGAGGGCCATTCACAACGTGGCTCGCAACGTTCCTGATGAAATACTAAGCCTTATTGGCATAGGAGAGGGGAAAAAGGATGGGATTGTCATGGTATGTCATGCATTTTCACTACTCTTCCTTTCTATAATATGTATACAATATCTCTGTAGGTCAATTTTGCACCCCAATTTGTCGCACCTGATGGCGAGGCTAATGTTTCGACCGTGGCTGATCATGTCGAGCACATTGCAAAGGTCTCCGGAAAGAAACAGTAAGCCACGGTCATTTGTGTGCGTGTGTGTTATGAGGCTAACGCCCACCATAGTGTTGGAATTGGTAGTGATTTTGATGGAATCGGCTCGACTCCCGAAGGACTAGAAGATGTATCCAAATATCCTGCGCTGGTAAATTGTCTCCCATTGATCCTGCTATGTAACCGACTCAACGTTTGCTAGGTGGCTGAACTTTATCGTCGCGGCTGGGACAACTATGAACTCGCGGGTTTGACGGGAGGTAACCTACTACGAGTCTTTGCAGCGGTTGAAAACGTCGCTCGCGAGCTCCAAGCCGCTGGTACACCGGTTGTTTATGATATTTATGATAAGAGGGAAGATTTGTAACTGGCACGATGATTATAATGTTACAGGCCAAGTGTAATTCAACCTCTCGCCGTGACGAAGGATATTGTTATGTATCGATACAGACGCGCACGATACCATTTCCGGTCTGAACGATCACGCTCTGGATTGACACAAGTAAACAGAACATATGAACGTTCACAACATGATGTCTTCGACCATCACCTGAGGCTGATATCAGTATGTTCCTGGCGTCGGTCCTCGTCACAATAGGTGTTATCTTACGTAACCAAGACATGTGCTGCTTTTAATAAATCTTTTATGGTTATGATAGAACACGCGGGCTGGATAGGGTGACGTTTCAATTTCTTTCCCAATCTATCCTTGCTCGTGACGATGAGTGGTGAAAACCAACCTTTACTTCGAAGCGAAGAATCTGGCCAACACAATCATGCAGCCAACGACGCAGAATTCGAGGTGCAACAACGGCGTCGAACAGTCTGCACCCGGTTTGTCGTCTGGGTTGCCCTGAGCGTGCTCTTTACTGTGGGTGTCGTCCTCGTCCTCGTTGACCCCAGCCACCTGAGGGATCACGGGTGGTCTGGAACGTTGCCCAGGGATCCCAGCCTTGCAGCTCACAAGTTGCTCGACCATGCACCAGTTATCGTATGTCTTATTTTGCGTGCCTCATCCTTCACTGACCTCCTGTACAGGATGCCCATATTGGTTAGTCAACGCTTCGCATACATGAGCGCGTCGCTCTATTTATACGATCTTACAGATTTGCCACTGTACGTGAAGAAGGTGTGGCGAAACAATGCTTCGAACGTTCCGCTTGACGTCGGGGTATCGATGCATGTGGATATCCCCCGTCTGCGCGAAGGAAAAGTAGGGGGTTTTTTCTGGTACGTTGATTTTTTGTACCTCGACCTTAAATTCAGGCGTATTGGATATAGGTCCGCACATGTACCGTGTGCTCAGCGTTTTCCGGAGGAAACGGACTTTTTGACCTCAGGTTGGACAGTGCGGTGTGTTACATGCTTTTTTTAATATAGAACTTATTAATCAATATACCATACCACTCAGCGATACACTTGAACAGATCGATATTGCCAAAGGCCTGATCGAGAAGTATCCAGAGGTAAGCCCTGTTTTCATTTATCATAATGTGGCTCAGAATACTCCAGACGTTTAGCTCTGCGTTGACATCCGAGGACTTGAAGGACTCCATCTCACAGGGAAAGATTGCCAGCTTACTTGGCGTCGAGGGGTTGGTTCCTGTTCCTTTCCTTTCCCGTCAGTGGATTGCTAAGGTCGTTCCGTAGAGGGCATCAGCTGGGTAATTCCCTCGCGGTGCTCCGGCAGTATTATGCGCTCGGAGTGCGATATGTGACTGTCACTCACACATGCCACAATGCGTTTGCTGATTCCTGTGGTCATTTGACGCCAATTTCACCATTCCACCATGGGTTGAGGTGCAGGATGACTTTTCTGAGCGATTTTTATTGTCTGACACATCCTACCTAGTTCCATTGGATATAAGCTTATTGAAGAAATGAATCGGATCGGGATGATAATTGACCTATCTCATACCTCCGACTTAACCGCAACGCAAACGCTTCTGCACTCTAAGGCACCAGTCATCTGGTCCCATTCGTGCGCGAGAGCTGTCTACGATGTGCCTCGTAACCTGCCTGATGATGTGCTGGGTTTGCTTGGAACAGGGGAGGGGCAAAATGATGGTGTTGTCATGGTACGCTCCTCGTTGGATGTTTTTCTGGGTCATCCTGAAATCCTGGTAGATCGCATTTGGACCTGAATTTATCGCCCCAGAAGGCGAGGCTAATGTTCAGACCGTGGCTGATCATGTCGAGCACATTGCCAACGTCGCCGGAAAGAAACAGTGAGTCATCATGAAATCACCGTATTGCGAGACTCGACGTTCCCTGTAGCGTTGGGATTGGTAGTGATTTCGACGGGATTGACTCGACTCCCAGAGGACTGGAAGATGTCTCAAAATACCCTGCCTTGGTAACCTCTCCTTTGATTGTACACTCTAACCGTCTCAACTTTTCGCCAGGTTGCTGAGCTGTATCGTCGGGGTTGGGACAAATACGAACTTGCGGGTCTGACGGGAGGCAACTTACTACGAGTGTTTACCGGGGTGGAAAAGGTCGCTCGCGAACTCCAAGCAGCGGGAACGCCAGTCGCTTACGATGTTTATGACAAGAGAAAAGACCTTTGAATACGTGGAGTATTAACTGTACCGTGCGAGACTTGCAAGGAAATAAACTGAAAATGGGTTGTTGCTAAATCCGGCGGTGTAGAGAACCAATTCCCATCCGACAGGCTCGACTTGTTCGATGGACTATTTGCGCAATCTTGGTTCAGCAGCCGTATCTACCCTCGTTCAAAAGTCGGGCATTAACTTGCCATTCATTCTCGGCCCAAAGGTCGCCTCTTGCGAGACATTTTGGGTCTTATACGACGCTACGAAACGTGTACTGTCCCGCACTACCCACCTCCATTACGAACTGACCTCACCAGTGCCTAGGACGACGGGAGCCCCGTGTCGGTCTTTGAATACGATTTTGTACACCCCCTGAACAAGTCGACCGTCCCTCTCGCAAAGAATGCGTTGCGCAAGCTACGTACCATTCGCCATCCCGACGTGCTCAAATTCATGGATGTTGTCGAGTCGGAGAGTACGATTCACATCATGACGGAACGCGTCAGACCACTTTCCCCCATGCTGCAGACGTGGGCTTGCAAAACCCAGCAGGAACGACACGACTGGCTACTTTGGGGGTTGCATCGGATTTCGGTAGGTCATGTCGACTCTGCCATATTATTAGTAACATACGTCGTTAGGTTGCACTCGCATTCATCAACGACTCTGTTGCATCGACCCATGGTAGCGTTCGACCGAACGCGATCTTTATATCACCATCTGGGGAGTGGAAGCTGGGTGGTTTCGAAGTATTGAGTAACCCCAAAGACGACAATTCGGTTTTATATGTAGGTCCACGTGAGTCTGATTGTTCAAACGACTGACTTCCTGCAGACGATGGGTGGTTTGCTACCGGGATCGATGAGTTGTGCCCCACCCGAGGTCAAGAAGAATGGCTGGTCGATACTGAAGGAGTACAGCCGCTCTCTTTCTCGCGTAGCGAATTCACTGATCGTGCATACAGCGGTCCTGTGGCTGCCGCGGACAGTTACGCTCTCGGCCTACTTCTGCATTCCGTTTTCAACCCCACGCTGCCGCCACCAGAGACCGCAGAGCCCCCGCATCCGCCTCCTCAATCGTCCTCTCGTGGATCTATCCCCACTTCCGTGTTCCCGTCTTTCAAAAAGCTTTTGAATCCGAATCCAAAGGGTCGCGCAACACCGAAGTCATTCTTGGACATTGGCATGGCACAGACCGCTGGTGAAGGTTCCGGTTTTTTCTCTGGGAATAGATTGGTCAATGTATGCGCCAGCCTCGACGGTTTCAGCCTGAGCAGTGAAGGAGAGAAAGCTGCGCTCCTACGGTAAGTGGAACGATGCTTGTGATGCGAGGAAACTCATTGTCAACTACGAACGCAGCACACTAAACGAGTCTGCTTCTTCGTTCCCTCCCGAATTTGCCTCGTTCCGCATCCTTCCTTCGCTTGTGACTGCGCTTGAATTCGGAGGCACTTCTGCAGCTACCATTGTTCCCTTGGTACTACAGTTTGGAAAAAACGTGTCCCCCGAGGAGTACATGAACACAGTCCTTGGTCCGCTCATTCGGCTTTTCGCAAGTCCTGATCGAGGCACGCGAATGGCGCTTCTCGATAATCTCTCAGAGTACGCGGAGAAACTTGAGAAGAAAGCTGTTGCGGAGAAAATATGGCCTAATCTTGTACGTGGAACGTAGCTTGTAGGATTTTCTATGTGTCGACCATTATGGTCCAGCAATCTGGTTTCACGGATACAGTTCCTGTCATTCGCGAAGCGACAATACGTGCGGTTGTCCTTCTTGCGCCCAAGGTCCGTTCCTCGATATATTCTCGACCACCCTTCTGAAAATCTGCACATCCAGCTCAGCGACCGAATTCTCAACAATGACCTTCTTCGGCATCTTGCACGCCTTCAAAGTGACCCCGAAGCGTCTATAAGAACAAATACCTGCGTACTTATCGGGCGACTAGGGCCAACCCTAGGTTACAATACCAAACAAAAAGTCCTCGTTCCCGCATTCTCCAAAGCGATCAAGGATACTTTTATGCATGCACGGGTGGCAGGGTTGATGGCATTTACTGCGACCAGCGATTGTTTTAGTGTCGAAGACGTTGCCACCAGGGTGATTCCGAGCATTGTAGGCGCCACGCTCGATAAAGAGAAGTGAGCATCGTGAACTATTGTAGTAATGCTCTGCGTTGATCGCTGTGCAGAATTGTGCGTGATCAGGCTTTCAAGGCCGTGGAATTATTTATGAAACGTCTGGAAACCCACGCGGAGTCCATGGTATGTATTCGAAGTATCCCGTTCTGCCAGCCATATTGATGTGGCGTGCATAGCCAGAAACTGCAATGGTCGAGGCAGATGGCGCAAATGTACTCCTGTCTATGCCGGGAGGTTTCACGCAGGCAAGTCTTGTCAATACGGCCACAGGAGCTGCCGGAGCGCTCGCTGGTTGGGCAATGTCCTCTCTCGGGAGAAAGGTAAAATCTTTGATGCATATTTCCCTGTTCTGTACTTATCACGCCCTTTTTGCAGCTTGCTCCAAGCGACTTGCAAAGCACTATTTCTAGCAACCCTGATGAGCGCGTTGTGACACCACCCATTAATAGTAGTACAACTGTGGGTGCTGACACCCTACCACGTGCTACGTCCTCCATCGGTTCCACGCAGCCGAAAGTTCTCCAACTGGGTGGAGGTAAGACGAGCGCTAGAGCAGCCGCAGCACAGCTCGCTGAACAAGTTGCGACCGAGGAGGGAGGAATTGATACTTGGGGTATTGATGATCTGATGGACGTGAATGCCGATGAGGGTGATTGGGGTAAGCCATGGCATCCAAGTTGCTTGTGTTTGCGTATAAAATCTTTTTCAGGTGTCTTCGCGAGTGCGGCTCCTACAAAGTTTTCAGCGGTCGACCTTGGATTTGGCACGTCCAGGCCAGCTTCCCCGAAGAGTGCGTTAGTCGATAGCCGTGTGATTCAGCATGTCAACTAATCGTTCTGTCCAGTCGCTGACGATGACTGGGAAGCCATGGACACGCTAGCAGCTCCATCACCTACGGCTACATCGAGCCTGTGGAGTTCGCCTCAGCCACCCCAACGTACGCTCACACCTCAACCTCACGTCGTTCATACCCAACCTCGAAGGTTCGTTGGAACGCATACCAAACCAACCGCTATGTCTCCCGTCTCGAGCTCTCGATCTACCCCTGTATCATCGTCGCCTCCTCTTCATCCAGATCCCGAAATCAAGTCGACTGGGGGCATGTCCAAGGAAGAGAAGGCGAGCGAAATGGCAAGAAGGCGAGAAGAGCGACGTCTCGTTCGTACCTTTCCCCGTGTATCGCTTGTAGACTGACGATGGATATGATTATAGCGTATCCAGAAGCTAAAAGATCAGAAAAAGAATGCTGCGCCTTCGACCAAATAATCGTTTCGGGCCCCTGGGTCACGATAGTGGTGGATATATCTTACAAATATACGACACCGGTTTCCGCCGTAGTTCAGTCGAGTGAAGATGAATGGGGGAAAGGAAAGACCAGACACAACTACAAGTATATATCTTTGTTTGCATATTCTGTGTGGCCAAGAGTATGGAAAGCCTAACTGCCGCTCTTTTGGGCTACCAAATGGGTTACCAACGCTGGCAAGGCCTCGATCACTCCTTATAGTGCTTCGACCTTGTTCGTTGCGCTAAGGACTTCTAAATTTGTATCTGTGGTCAAGAAATACTTGGAAATAGTAACAACTGTCTTGTAAGGCTACGACAAACCTCCACGCGCCATGTCAAGCTTGAAAGGGATGAGGATAAGCTAGTACCTCCAGTAGGAACGGTAAATCGAGCGACGAATCGATCCTCCTGTTTCATGCTCGAGCGTACGTCGTAGCGACGTTCAAAACGGGCGAGTAACCCTCGCGGTCGCAACAATCAATCCTGACAGCGCCTTCTCCACCGGTCACACTTTGTGCACCAGTAAATCGATCCGAACGGTATATAATGTCTGGTGTTGGGACGCGTGACGAGTTCTGCGTTGGCAATGGATGCTGTGAGGCCTACATATTACTATTCATCTCTACAGTACCTTTTGTACAAGCTTGATTCGTACCTAATCCGAGTCACTATCACTATGCCCAGGCAATCGTGCGCGTTAAATTGACTCCAACAATGCGTCCAGCATCGCATTGTCATGTTCCTTGCGTATGGGTGCGAGCCCCTGCACGCCCACCGGCCAGTCGATCTGGGTCGAGATGTCAATCGGGTACTTGACCTCGCCATCCAACCCAGCCCAGTCAAAGTCGATCAGTCGAACCTCGTCTTTCCGTGTGATCATCACGTTCGGCGACCGAAGATCGCCATACACGCATACACGTAGCCAGCGTCGTGGAGGCACCCGAACGCATCGCGAAGGTCAGATCGAACGCCGCGTGGAACCTTGCGCTGCGCCAACGCTTTGTCGAGCGTCAGCCCGTCCACATACTCCATCACGACCATACGCAGGTCGCCAAACGACGGCATCCCTTGCTCCACATCAATCTCTCCATAGTAGAGAAGTTTGGGCGCAAGGCCGGCGAGGGCCATTGCCCGGTGAGCGTCTGCACCATACGAGGTGACGAACTTGACAACGATATCCTGTGGATCGTTCCCGACAGTCTTAGCTCGGTATGCTGCACAGCTAACGTCGTGCTTGAGCGGCGCTTGATATTCAAACCGAACAAGGTGGTTACCGTCTTTATATGCATTGGGAAACGGGAAGAACCGAGGATGGGGACGAGGCGATAATTCATCGAATGGTTCCACTGTGTCGAAAAGATCACTGTACCATGCGTTCAGGTGCTCTATCGACTCTCTCAACGCAAAGAAGACGCGCGCGATCCGGAGGTATTGATTGTCGTTATGGGTAGAGTGGACGGGAATCCACAGTAAGTCGGTGAGCCGCTGCACGACGCAATCTCCAGCGATAATACCACCCATAATCGTAAGCCATGGCCCAGCGTGTGCGATCAAGAAAGCAGGACAGCAAGATCTCAGGCGGATGTGTTCGTTCTATGGAAAGAAGACGTCAGCGAAGGAGAGAAAGTTGGACGGTGGATGGTATTACATCCACTTGACAAAACATACATTGATAGGAGAATCCAGCTTGCACCGAGGGGTCAGAGCCTCCGTCCCCTGCTTCATTCATGTCCTTGGTAACGACCAGGTATGATAGTAATGGTCCATGTTGACCGAATGCCACGACATCCGGCCCAGTCCGATCAACGTTGCGGATGCTGACAAGCGGGAAGTTAATTATATACAGATTTTTGTAATTGGGTTAGGGTACAATCACGGTCAAGACACATCAAATATAGTGGATCGCGCAACATGTCAAATAGCAATGTTGCGTGATTATA
>JBBPMP010000257.1:1696-31239 GCA_038090395.1 Boletales sp. KT-2023a | reverse complement strand
AGCACACCGTCGTGGCTGACTTTTGGGGAGTTGCGATGCGAATGACTGCGTGAACAGACATTTTGGTCGTCGAGAATGGCGACGAAGCAGCTAGCGAAGGGAGAGCGTGAGTCGACTTTTAATTTCTGTGCTATTGGAGCTTTGAATCGAGTCACGCCTGTCATCACTTCGGCCGATATCCATGTTTGGTCTAATGCCGAAAGTCCGTTCAGATACCCGGTCGCGTATCGTAGGCCGGAATTGGCTTGAGCTCAGTAAAACCACCCAGGGCCGATGACCAGTCAATTCAGATTGACATGTACTTACCAAGGTAACTTGTCCAATAGAAACAGACCGAGATCTTTGAGCTTCAGAAGAGTGCGAAACCGTGAAGCAGTAACTAACGGTGTATGTCGCGCGGCCTGGGTAAAGTCTCGTCCCAGCTTTCGCGCGGTCGTCATTTCCTTCCCGCAACCAGAATGTCGTCGATTGCAACTCAGTTTGTGAGGCAGGGAAAGAAGGTATGTGGCACCATCACCTCGTCATACTATCTTGCTCAGTGACGCCACCAGATTGTCGCCATTGGCAGAAACTATGCCGATCATATCAAGGAACTCAACAACACACGTCCAAAAGAACCATTTTTCTTCCTCAAGCCCACGACGAGCTACGTTACTTCCGGGGGAAACGTCGAGATTCCCAGCGGCATTATCGCCCACCACGAAGGTCTGTTGGATTCGACCTGGGACATTCATTAACCCTTTCCTCACGCACGCCCAACAGTGGAGCTCGGTCTCGTAATTGGCAAAGCTGGGCGTGACATACCCCAGTCTGTTGCCGAGTCCCACATTGCTGGATATGGTACACATCATCCTCCCCGTCTACGTGAAAGTTTTGATTGTGACATCTTTGAAATAGCTTTGGCTGTCGACATGACTGCGCGTAACATGCAAGACGAGGTCAAAAAGAAGGGCCTCCCGTGGTCTGCTGTGAAAGGCTTCGACACGTTCACTCCTATAGGGTTCGACACTTACTTCCTTTGTACGCCCTTCTTTTGGCTCATGATCTGATTGCTCAGAAAATTTATACCGAAATCGGCCATCTTGGATCCTCACGACCTCAGACTCGCGCTCAAGGTGTCGTCCAAACTTGCACTGATGTCATCCAGAGTTTTACTCACAACGTCCCTCTCGATAGATCAATGGTGCAGTCAAACAAGATGGTACTTCCAGTGACATGATTTTCCGCATCCCGAGACTTATTGAACATATTTCTTCCATCATGGCTTTGGAGGTTCGTTGAAGGGAACTCTTCAGGGAGGCTATTTTAAACCCTTGTCAATAGGAGGGTGATCTCATTCTCACGGGAACACCATCGGGAGTCGGTCCCGTAGCGCCTGGTGACGAGGTCGAATGTACATTGGCTCAGCCCGGTGGCGAAATTCTGGATCAGTTAAGCTTCACAGCTGTCTCGAGAATTGGGGGTTATTCGTTCAAGCTATAGTACCCTCTGTACTCTTGTCCTCATCATCTGAACGATCTTCAACCCTGGAAAGGTATTTATAATGAGAGGGTGGTCGCACGGTTTGCGCAGAGCTTTCCAAGAACAGTGGAAACGAGGCAAGCTCAGGCTGACACATGTCAACTTTCTATCAACCACTACAGGTCCTCGAGTATGAGCGGCCCGATGCTATGGACTATAAGACATCGATGGCCGTCTGAAAAACTTTATGTTCTCGACTCGAGAATAACAATCAAGATTGCTTGGCATAAATTCAACTATGCACCATGGCATCTTGCTTCCGGTTTGATTACTTATCTTCGCTCCGCACTAAATGTAGAACGCTATAAATTAGATCGTACTCACGCAACCGTGCACACAAATTATTATCGTGATACAAAGACAACCCGCACACAACTTCCTCATGCTAACGCACTGCTGCAATCGCTATCAATGTCTATCTCTTCTAGCTCTATGCCTTCACCACATTCAAGTTCATCATTGTGCCCACCGCCAACAGATAATCTATGTATGCCTTGAACAGCTCCATGGCCGGATGGTAATGCGACATCGAACGGCATGTTGATCTCGCTTCCGCATTGGCCTCTGAGATTGCGTGCGTGAAGCTTTCGCAAGTTCAAGACGAATCGAGGGACGAGGACGAATGGGGGGATATATTTTATTACCCCAATGAGAATTATCTGGTATCCACTCGTCGGAAGGTTTGATGGAGTGATCACCATGTTGATAAGTGCCCACGTCAGGATGCTATCCGATTCATAACGGTTCACGTCAAACCGGCGATATTCAAAAGGAAACAACGAGACGCAAAGAACGTGGACGTACGCAAGAAAATAGATCACGCCTTCTTTCACAACAAGGTTTATGTAACGATTCAGCTGGAATTGTTTTGTTGCTTTGTACATCTGAAATAGCTCCTTAGTGAATCGGACGACAACAAGGAGGTATATCAATATGCCGAAAATGATCTCGGCGACGTTCATCAACTTGGGGAAAATAGGGAGGATGGTTTGCTCTGCACAAAGCGAAAAATCCAGTATTTCAGTTGTAACACCTATGGTTCCTCATTGTATAGTGACCGTATTTTGAAGCTAGAAAACACACACCTATGGGATCATTATGAGTGCTCGTCCATATACACAGGATCAGATACGGGATGACTTGGACGCCATACACCACAAGGAGGGTGACAAGAACGAACTTCGATCGACTATACAATGCCCATACACGCAGGATCATCGCCACTGTGTCTGTTAATGCAGTTAATGGTGAATAAAAGTGAATGGCCTTACAGTCTGCGGCGCCAAAAAATATCAAGATACCCCATACAAGAACGTCGTAAATCACACCGCCTTGAGGAGTACTTGAGCAAAGCAGAAACTCGGAACATACGTCGAATAAATATGCCTACAACTGTTCAGCCTGTTTAGAGATATCAACGATGATGCGTAACCACATACTTCTGCCAGAGTTGAGAATTTCAGTGTATACGCTATTACAAATGGTTTAAACAATCACCCTGAAATCATCAGGAAAGAACGAACTCCCCCCTTTGATCAGTCTGAGTCAGCCGAGAAACTTGCGATTCAATGTTGAACACACAGAGAACAAATAATCTAGTAACTTGATCAGGAATTGTATGGATCATAACAGGAATAGACGTGCATGACTATGGTGATCCCGATATAACGAGTCTGGAAGCTAGCAATCAGTGTAGGCTCGTGAATATGCCCTGGAAACGCACGACAGCAAACAATGTAGTCACAAACGTCCAGCGCTGTTTCTGCAACTATGTCAGAGCATATCACTAACACGAAGAATTTCCGCAGCCAGACCCAAATATATTCAAGCTGTGAGGATTGTCAACAAGTGAGATTATACCGCCACGATAAACATCGACTATACCTCATCCGAAAATGTGAGCACTGATTCGTCAAAGGTTCGTTTCAAATTAAAGAAATACAACAAGACGAGTATTCCTCACAATAGTCATATCCTACTGCGGTGATGATCACGACTAGGAAAAAAAATAGTGAGGTCAGAAGGCAGGAAATCCCGAGATCGCCTTACTCGCCGAGTAATCATTCAATTGGCTACCCCAAAAAGTTAGCTGCGAAGTGAAACCCATCAACCTGATATGAGGGGCATAGTAAACGACGAAAAAAAACCTTCATAGGACGTAACGTAGTATCCAGAAGATGTATGGATACGCTGCGCTTATAAACCATTTCCGGTGAAGAATTAGGTTGGCGAAGATGAGCTAAAAGCAAACGGGAAATATCCGATCTCGAATCAGTTGCTATCCCAAGGTTGATGGGATACAGTGCATTATTAAGTCCGGAGCGGGGCAAATAGAATTGCGGTACACTAATAGGCGGCCATAACGACCGTGGACCCGGCATTTCAATCGCCTGGCTATCCTGTTAGGCGCCAGTTATCATCGATCAATATTTGACGCCTCAAGGGGCACTTACGATCACCCCATTGTGCCACCGTTTTGATTTAATACAGGAAAAACCAGGGCGTGAGCGCACGACAATGTACCAGTGAAGAACTGGTGGCCTTCCTGCGGGGCCAAGAACAAGCATCATGGCTAAAATAAGCAAAGTATCCAGGATACTCACAAATATAGTTTAATGGTTTTTTTTTCTAAACCGATGACTAGATGAAATTCGGGGTTTTCCATCGCAAGCGTTGGCTCCAGCTGAGGGGATAATCCATCTTAGCAAGGCCAATCATAATAGAAACGAACAGCAAGTCGGACGACACATGGGAGATTATGACATTTTCACGATAAGTCTAGTACAATGAAAATGTCATAATCCCCCATGTGCGAGGCCTGGACCCACGGGCGCCGCGTATCCTTGCGCCCGGGTCACATACATTTTGAGAAGGTACCGCACGGCGCACGCGCAGTGCATTCTGTAATGTGCCAACGCTGTGGTAATGGCAGCAAGCACAGCTTCGCACTGGGCGCACACCTTTCAACCCGAGCCAATCAAAAATGACGCGAAAGGGGCTCGTCGGACAGTATGCTTAGCTGCGTGCATTTTCAACCACAGTGCTCAACATCAGTGATGGACATCCGGATTGATTCTTGGTTCTATTTTTGCAGCATTGGTAGATTATGGAATGACCCGGGGATCGCGCTAATCCCAGTTGCAGTACACGCGCGGTTGGGATATTTTTTCACTCGTTCATGATGTCCCCAGTATTGGCTCCCACACTGCAACGAACATCGAACCGGGATCAACAATGAAATGTGAACGGATGTGGATTGCGTCTCCCTTGAAGTTAAAGGATGATTTTCACCATCTACAAGAATGTAATTCAATTCAATATTTTGTCAATGGATACGAAGGCTGCAACAAGCCCATAAAGACAGCGGATTTAGGTCGCTTGCCTCCTCGATATCCGCTTTTTTGTTGGCTCATCATCATATCAGGCGCGTTGAAGGTTCCATACCCACAGCTGGGTAAGTCTGGCCTTCTCGGAGTCTCCGTTCCCGTCGTAAGTCCAAAGCTAAAGTTACCCTATCGGCTTTGATGTTTTATAGCCGGGCGCAATATCATGGTTCATAGAACTGGATTATACGCGGTCACCTTCCTCTTTCTGAAAATGTACTTTCACGTCTGATCCTCCGGTAGCCCAGGGTCCATTCAACGATGAATCCGAACGTATCATCGCAAAAGTGATCAAAAAGGTACCGTTATGCGTACCAATCCTTGATCCTCGCTCATCGGTCCCTAGTGTCGAATCACTCCCAACTAAATTGTGGTTGCGGCCAGGTGCTTCCACATCCTCACAGACGACCTCTTCCCTTCATGCTATTTCCGGGACTGGATGAACAGCAACAATATGTCAACTAGAACGGCTATCTTCAAGGCGCAGTCGACGCCTCGCCTGCTTGGTTGGAAGCGCCCTACATCGATCTGCTCCAAATCCACGTATACATACGACCCCGATGTACCTGCAGAACAAACGATGAAGGCCCTCCACGACCTCGTCCGGAGCAGTAAAGCGCGTTATATTGGCGTGAGCTCGATGCGGTGCTGGCAGATTGCCTACCTGGACGACATTGCGACGAGGCACCTCTTATTTTTTTTAAATTTTCTTGGATCTGATGTGACGGTCCTGCTTATCGGACGTAGGAGCGCGAGATATTGGCATACTGCAAATTCAATGGGATCGGTGTCATCTCTTGGTCCCCTCTTGCAGCGGGACACTCGCCTGCCCAGTCGGCACAGGAACCACGCCGTTGTCCATGCGGCAGGACGCTACGAAAGGCAGCTCTCAATGGCCGACCAGACGACTCTCGGGATGGTTGTGGGTGTCCATGCAGAGTGTATAGGTCCACATTAAATTCGATGATACCCAGGCGCGGTTTGTCCTTATGTGGGGAGTTTTATGGCCCCGCCCTTTATCCTTTCGGTAGCCTTTACAATTGCGGCTATCGTGAAGTCAGAGCTTCGCATTTGCGTTACAAAAGGCGTGCGACACCCTCACCTTGTCATATTATCTTGGCAGTGAAAACGTTACAACGGATTGTCACCATTGGCAGAAACTATGTTGAACATACCAAGGAACCAAACAACGCGCGCCGAAAGGAACCATTCTTCTTCCTCATAAGCTACATTGCTTCCTGGGGAAACATCGATATTCCCAGCGGCATTATCGCCCACCATGGGGGTCTGTTGCATCCAACCTTGGACGTTCGTCAACTCTTTCCTCACGCTCACACAAAGGTGAAATTTGATCTCGTGATTGGCAAAGCCGGGCGTGAGCCCTAACCCGCACACAACATCCCTCATGACGCACTGATGTAATCGCTATCCATGTCCACCTCTTCCAACTCTATCTCTTCAACGCGTTCGAGTCCATCGTGGTGGACACCACCAACAGATGCATGTATGTTTGCAACAGTCCAATGGCTAGACGGTATTGAGAAACCGAACCTTGAGTTGATCTCGCTTCCACGTAGGCCTCGGAGGTTGCGTGCGTGAAGCTTTCGCAAGTTCAGGATGAATCGAGGAACAAGGACGAATGGAGGGATATATTTCATCGCTCCGAGGAGGATTATCTGGTATCCACTCGTTGGAAGGTTTGATGGGGTGACCACCATGTTGATAAGTGCCCATGTCAGGATGCTATTTGAATCGTAACAGTCCGCGTTAAACGGGTGGATGGAAACGGAAACGACACCAGATCAAGACGTAGACGTACGCAAGAAAGTAGACCACGCCTTCTTTCACAACGAGGTTTATGTAACGATTCAGTTGGAATCGGTTTGTTACTTTGTACATCTGAAATGCCTCCTTGGTGAATCGAACGACGACAAGCAGGTATATCGATATGCCGAAAATGATCTCAGTAATATTCAAAAGCTTGGGAAAAATAGGGAGAATGGTTTGCTCCGCACAAAGCGAAAAATCCAGTATTCCAGTGGCGACACCTGTGATGCCTTATTGTATAGCAGCCGCATATCGAAGTTAAATTCCACATACCTATATCTGTATTGCGAATGCTCGTCCATATACACACAATCAGAAACATGATCTCTTGAATGCTGTACACCATGAGGAGGTTGACCAGGACGAATTTCGATCGACTATACAACGCCCATACACGCAAGACCATCGCCACTGTATCTACCAATGTAGTCAATTGCAACCAAAAGTGAAATAAATATCTTACAGTCTGCGGCACCGAAGAACAGCAGGATGGCCCACATAGTAAAGTCAAAAATTACACCGCCTTGGGGTGTATTTGAGCAAAGCAGAAACTCGGAACAAATGTGCCTACAACTATTAAATTCGTTTAGATATGCCATTGATGAAGCATAAACATATACTTCTACCAGAATCGAATAATTCAGTGTATTCACTATCACAAACAGTGTGGTCAATTACCTTGAAATGGCCGGGAAAGAACGAACTCCCCCCTTGGAGCGGTCTGAGTTAGCCCAGAAACTTGCAGTTAATGTTGAACACACAGATGACTGACAACCTAACAAACTAATCAAGAAATATATGGATCATAACAGAAACAGACGTACATGACTATGGTGATCCCGGAATAACGAGCCTGGAAGCTAACAATCAAAACAGATTCGTGAATACATCCGGGACACGCACGACAGCGAATAATGTAGTCACAAGTGTCCAGCGCTGTGTCTGCAACTATGTTAGAATATATCACTAACCTGAAGAATTACTGCAGCCGGACCCAAATATATTCAAGCTGAGTCGCCAACGAGTAAGATTATACCTCTGCGATAAAAAAAAAACGTCAACTATACCTCGTCTGAAAGTGTGAGCACTGATTCGTCAAAGGCTCGTTCAAATTGAAGAAATGCAACAAGATAAATATTCCTCACAATAGTCATATCCTACTGCAGTAAGGATCGCAACTATGAAGAACAGTGAGGTCAATGAGCAGGAAATTCCAAGATCGCCATACGAGCCGAGTAATCATTCAACTGGGTGTTCCCTAAAGTTAGCTGTGAAGTGAAAACCAATCAACTTAATACGAGGAGCATAGTAAACGGGAAAAAAAAACCTTCATGCCAGTGCGTAACTTGGCATCCAGAAGGTGCATGAACACGCTGCGCTTATAAACCATTCCCGGTGAAGAATTAGGTTGGCGAAGATGAGCTGAAAGCAAACGGGAAAGATCCGATCTCGAATCGGTTGATATCCCGGGCCTGAGGTTGCTGGGGCACAGGTACTATTGAATTCAGGGCGGTGGTCGTTGGAACTGCGGTATACCGGGCTCGACATCCCGATCGCCTGGCTGTCCTGCTAGGCGCCATCAATCCATATTTTACGACCCACGACGGAATGTAGCACTTACACACATCCTTTCGTTCCACCAGGTTACGTGGTCCATGCGCGTCATTACTTGGACATCATGGCTAAAATAAGCAGAGTACCCGGGACATTCACAAATACTATTAGCTTAGTTTTCTTTTTTTTTTTTCTGATCCGATGACTAGGCATTTTTTAACCGTTCATAAAATCTTCAGTAGCTCCCTCGGAGCAGTGAATAGATCCAATACAACGGACGATGCTTGAAATGAATGCATCATTATGAATGTCAGCGAGAGTCAACTATGGATATACAGTATTGGAAAACAATGAAAATTCTATCAGCACTCAGACTGGCGGGCAGTACCAGTGCAGGAAAACACCTCCTGCCGCGGCTCTGACGGAGAGATGGATGCACTCATACTGCTTGAGCTTCGAACAAAGGTGGCACGACCCAAGTTTCCTCCGCGCCACCAGCTTCCAGCGGGTCCGCATGTATGTCTTGAAACTCGGCGTTTGCAAGGCCAGACGTCTAGCGCGTCTGAGGTGGAGGGTGGTGTCGATTTCGTGCGTTGAAACAGGCGCCGTGAGTTTGCTCTTGCTGTCTACCCAGCCCACGTCGTTGAAACGTTGAGCGGTGGTACCGCCCATCGTGATCCGCGAACGAAGGCACTTGGTACTTCGGCGGAGCGAGGCGCTTACTGCTTACGCTTCACCCACCTTTTCATATCTACATACACGCCTATCCATTCCCGGTTCCGCCTGTTGGCCCAACGCAGCCCAAAGAACGAAGATTTGAAAGAAACACGAATGAATCGATGGCTGACCCGCAACACGGATGCGACTTTCGATCGGATTCATCAGAGCGAATTAGTCACGGGCTAGCAATCATCGTCAACAGATGTGACTACCTGCGTCTTGTGCGTTCAAGTCGCTCGCCGCCTCAGTGTCCGCCATTTCTCTGGCCCATCATCATCATGTCGAGCGCAGTCAAAGTTCCATGCCCACAGCTGGTTAGGTCTGGCCTTCGAGTATCTGTTCCCATCGTGAGTCCGACGTGAAGGATACCCTATCGGCGCTAACATTTATAGCTGGGCGTAACGAGCTATGGTTCACTGAAATGGAGTGTACGCAGGTTTTTCACCTAAAAATGTACCTTTGTGCCGGCCCTTCTACCCCTGGGTCCTCGACGAAGATCCTTCCCCCGAGGTCCTCAGAGCCGCATGGAACATGGGCATCGGCACGATCGATACCGCCAGCGTGCACTCCAACGGTGTATCCGAACGCATCATCGTCAAATTTCTCAAACAGGCGCGGTTTCGCGTACCGATTATGTCTTCATCATTCATCGTCCCCAGTATCTAATTCCCCGCAACCAGTTCGTCATCGCAACTAATCGCTTCATTATCGTCGCGGACGATGTTTCCATTCGCTCAATGCTGTTTCCGCACCGAACGAATTGCAACAATCATATACGTCAACCAGGGCGGCCATCTTCAACGCGGTCGACGCCTCGCTTGCCCGGTTGGAAACGTCCTACAGTATATCGATCTCCTCCAAGTCCACAGATACGACCTCGACGTGCCCGCAGAAGAAATGATGAAGGCTCTCTACGACCTCGTCCGGAGCGGTAAAGTACGCTGTATCGGCGCGAGCTCGATGCGGTGCTGGCAAGTTTGCCCATGAACGCCGTCGTGACCAGGCACGGCCAGACCACGTTCATCAGCATGCAAAACGGGTATTCGCTGTTGTATTCCGAAGAGGTGGGCCTTCTTTTTTTTTTTTGCTTGGATCCGGTGTGACGGTTCTGCTGATCGGACGTGGGAGCGCGCGGGATGTTGGCATGCTGCAAATTCATTGAAATTGACGTCATCTCTTGTTCGCCTCTTGCAGCGGGACATCTCACCCGCCCGGTTTGCCTAGGAACCACGCGGCAGGACGCCGCGACAGGCACAATCATGCAGAGGAAGCTTCCAAAGGTTGGCCAGACGACTAATCGGCCGCGTGGAGGAGCTCGCGAAGAAGGGTATCAAGATGGCTCAGATCGCACTCGCATGAATCTGCCAAAGGGTCGTGAACCCGATCGTTGGTGCCAGCTCCGTCGAATGGCTCAAGGAAAGTATTGTGACGGAGATCACGCTAACACCAGAGGAGATGACCTTTTGGAAGAACCGTGCGTATATCTTGATTATCTCCGTGTCTTTCTCATCATGTCCGTAGATACGTACCAGGACCGGTTCATGGTCACGATTGAAAACATGATTGTAACCGTACGTGTAATTGTAATTGTAGTCCACACTCAAATTACTATCACTAAAAATTATGAGGGTGACAAGCGAACAAATCGCCGGCTCGAGTTCTGGGGGGTATAACTCACAACGACAACATGCTACAAAATGACACGACGCGGCTATGTTACCCTCGATCCTATTTCTCAAGAATGCCACCCTTGTTTCCGCTTCTCGAACCGTTCGTTCACCTTGTCCAATGATATCGTTTGCAACCCGTGGCCACTCCCCGTTCCATTCTGCACCCCATGGCTACCGCCGAAATCGTCCCCTTCCGAGTCCCCTTCCGTCTCGGACCCACTCGCAAACGTCCAGCTCCCTGCCGTCGGCGTGAGCTCCCCGTCCTTGACGACTCCTTCGTCCGCGTCGCCCGACTGAAAGTCGCCGAAATCAAATGAGTCGTCGGACGAGTAAGACGAAAAAGACGACGAGGCAAAGGTGAATGGGTCTGACGAACTTGCTGCAGCCGAGTCTGCAAACGGACCAAGGTTGTCATCCTTAAATTCAAAGTGTGCTGTGAGCCCAACACAAGGCAATATGTTACAAGACACGAGAGACGCACGTCGTCATAGCTATTGACGCCAAACGGGTCGTCCGAGAGTGCTTCTTGTAGAGCACCAGTATTAGAAGGATTAAACGCATCCTAAGAATGACTTCGTTCGGTTCGGCCTTGAAAGGGAGAAAATGGGGAGCTCACTTCAAACCTAGACGGACTCTGCCGATTACTTTGTCGACGCGACTGCGGAGGCTTTCCAAGATCAAACGTAGATTGTGTTAGCCATCCACCATCGTCCTCGTCATCCTCGTCGTCGGTATCCGTTGTGAGATATTCGCCCGCATGGAGCTCTTGAGTAAGGTAACTAGCAAACTGCAACACGACACGGGTCAGCGGATGCGCAGCAAGACATGGACATGTTCTACCTTCGGCGGGCCAGTGCCTTGGTCCTCATCGTCGTCCATCGGCGCCGGGCCGAAATCAGCATTCGTCTCCCGAGTCGGTCGCGTCGTAGTTGTCCTCTTAAATTCCCCCTTCATCTCCGTGCTCTCGGTCGTTGGTACGGCCGTCGTCCGCACGTCTGCTTCATCCACAGCCCATCGCCCGCCGCCCACACGGGGCGCACTGCTGACGGCTGGTTTGCCACCACCCAGCAAGCTTGTGTCGCGCTTCTTGGTTTCCTTATATCTTCCTGTCACGTAGTCATTCCACGCAGGCTGTGGTGCAAACCGTTCAATGACACGGCACAAGTCAAGTGGGAAATGTTCGAGCGCGGTGATCACGTCCTCCGCCATGAGCGTGAGGTGACCCATGTACCCCAACCGAACTCCTTTAGGCTTGGAACTAGGGTGCTTCGTTACACGGCGCAATTCATTGATAAGCCCACGAATACTTGCCTCTCTGCATCGTTTTGTTTTTGTCCATCAACGATGCGTTGCATCAGTCGTGCATCTCGAAATAGCGAAATCGTCAACTCGCGGTTGAGGCCCCCATCGACTCTGCCAGTGAGCACCTGGTGGATGAAATCGTAAACGACGCTATGTAGAAAGTTATTCCAAGGGTATTCAAAGAAGAGATCCTATACCCAATCAGCGTCAGTACCTAAGCCGAAACACAGGTGGGGCGAATCCTTACCAGGAGCGTCGACAACACAGATACATTACAAAAGCATTGCTTCATCCGCTCGCCAACAGGCACTTCTGGCGTTACGTTTGAATATGTCGACCGTCTCGAAGTTTGACGTGATAGTGTTACCGTCGCCTGCGAACTTCCGTCTCGCGGGCTGGGACTGATAGGACTCCGCTCGTAAACAAGGTGTGTGGTATTATTCGAAGGTGGTGGAGAAGATGGGCACGGAGAGGAAGCCGCCGGCTCCGCGCTGGGGGAATCGTCTCTGCCACGATCTCTGGAGGTTTCGTCATCCATGACGATCTCCTCCATTGCATCGTCATCCGAACTTCCCGGGTCATCGCTCATGTCATCGTCTGAATCAAGGAGAGACGATGTGCGTGAGGGGTTTGTCACCGGGAGTTCCAAGGCTGGTTCAACCTCATCGACAGGCTCGTCGGAGGGCTCGCGTTCGCGTTCTTCCGAGGAACCTAGTGCAATCACGCGGGCCAACGTCTCCAATGCCGCTAATCCACCTCGTAACCGACCCTCGTTATCGTAAAGCTGGTCGTGTTCAGAGCCTCGGTTCAGAAGGGACATGTTGGAACAATGGAGGAGTTCGGCGTATAATTCACAGATTCGATACCGTTCGAACGTCAGCGGCCGAATAAGACCCACTGTTGTCGGCACGAGCCCTTGCTACATGGGTGGGATGTAAACCAGTCATCACAAGTAGATGTCAAGAATAGACATACCGAAGAACGAGGTTGCCGCAGGAACCGTTGAAAGTCAGGCAGGCGCTCGCACATGATCTCTAGCAGTGGTCCGAGATTGACGACCCCCATCCGGTCCACCATTTCTTGCATCGCTGCCTCCAACGTTTCTCGCGCGTCTTCTGCACCCTGGAGCTGTTGCTGAATATGTATCAGTCGATTCCGGAGCGTATGGAACAAATAAGGTTCAAAATAATCCGAATTGTTCTTTCGTATCAACTCGATGATGACAGATATCGAGTGGATGACGGATGACGTAGCAGAGTGCCTATTAGGAAGTTCTGAGGGCGGAGCAGTGGAGTCGTCGGCGCCAGACCCTGGTTTAATGAGAGGCTGGCCAGCTTCAAAGTCATAGAGGATGTAGCCAGTGAGTGTGGAAATACTGTTCCTATGGGCTAACTCCCGCGCGAAACGATTCGAAGCAGGGCCATTTTGAAGCCCCTCAGTTAGACCAGCGCCAGGTGAGGGTGCGGCCATAGAAATAATCCCCTTGATGAGTTCGGACACGACGGTGTGCATGTCACTGGAATAGGTAGGGGAAAGGAGACCTATCAACCTCGCCATGAGTTTTTCTGAGGATAACCACTAGGTGCCGACGGAGGGTGAGTGACTGAGCACAGGAGTGCATGTAAGAGCATACTTCGAGGACACACGCCCCAGCTGGATGCTCGTCCAGCTGAATAATGCGAACAAGCAGATCCACTATTGAAGGGGTCTCGACGTGGCACAGTAAGCGCTCTACGACGGACGGTTGGGACTGAATAAACGCGAGCATCTACAACGCCAGTCAGCAATGGACCCCGCGGGAAAAGAAAAAAAACGGATGAGACGCACCTCTGCAGGTTTCTTGTTGAGAAAAACAGCATTGATTTTTGAAAAATGGGAGGCGACAGCCATCTCCACTTTCATATCCTCGGGGGACCTATCGAGTACGATCTCCCAGAACGGGGCGAGAAGTTCTTGACTATGGTTCACGCAGGTCTCCACAATAGACCAAATCTCGCTGCAAAGGACCTCGGTCGCAACATATGGGTATCTGTAGGTCATTAGAATCATGTGGAGCGTCGATAGAACCAGTTTGACGTACTTGAACCGGCCGCTCTCCTCCGCGCACTCGATCTCACCGGTGACGTAGCCCAACAAGCGTTTCAAGACATCGACGCGCTGGAAGTAATCAATGAGCCTCGTATTTTGAGACTTGCATTCTTGTAGCAGGTCGTCCTCGTCTAGTATGGCTTCTAGTGAGACATCGTCTTTGTCCAGGAGACTGTCGATGGCGGAGGTGTTATGGAAGCCAAATCTACACGAAGAAAAATATTGTCGCGGCAATGTTAAGCGAGTTTAGCATGATAAAATACCTCCAGAACATGAAGGCAGACGTGCGCTGCTATAATTTGTTGGGCGTAGCGGGAGAGGGGGCTGTAGAGAGATGGTTGAGGCGAGTTACGACGCTGGACGATTGCCTAGATTGGATTGTCTACAACTCAGCCTCTTGGCCCTGGGCCTGATCTCCACCCAAAGAATCCACATCAAAGTACTATATTAGACATTACTATCAACAAGGATATCCTATCGTAAATTCCATGTATATTAGGAGCCGGTTGGTGCGTCAGAACTGTGGGTGCCAAGTTATCGCCAGCCGAAAAGCATGAGCCAAGAAACTCACCCGAATCTGATACGAACCGCTCGCTTTCGTGAGATAACGCACCCACTTAATACTGTGGTAGTTGCTTCTCTCGAACACTTTCAAAAAGCGGACGATCAGTCCAGATGCGGTGAACATCAAGACCTGAAAGTCGACGTCGATGGGCGGCCGAGCCCACACCTGTCGTGTCGTCGTGGAAGTGAGCTCAGCCGAAGCCGTGAATGTACATTCTTGTCCGCCTTGTATTCGTGGGATTCTGGCACGGCACATGAGCTTCATTACCGCGCCAGAAATACGGGCAGACATACTTCCAGATTACGACGTTTTCTGCCGGGACATACTTGGCTTTGCCATTAGCCACTTTGCAATCCACAGTCGTCGTGTTGAGCGGCGTTGGTATTCTGAGAACGACATCGGTGGCAGACAGTTTATTTCCGAAACTTGCCTTGACGGCGATTGTGTAGGAAACTTGCGTGGTACCGATTTCGTTGACGGTCGCAATGATACGCAATGGAAGCTTTACGTTTGAAGTTGCCCTATACCTAAACAGACAATGGATTTAGGTTTAATCTCACAAAGAAAAATGGCCGCCGCTCGCCTCATGAGCTCAAACTCCCCGTCTGGAGGAATGAAGCTGATGGTTCTATCGGAATCAAATTCATTCAGACGGACACACTGGTGGAATCGACAATCGTCTAGCTCCACACCATCACTTCCACCAGTACCGCGGTCATTTTTATCAATGACCAACTTATCATTGAGACCAAATTTGCATTCAGGGGTACCGGTCAGATATGCCCGCATTTGTATGTGTCCGTCGACATCTGCGCGGAGTATGGTCCCTGAAGTGGCACCATAAGGACATGCTTTAGACTATGAGTTGATGCGACCGACCTTTAGCACTCATGCTCAAATTAACCGTCTCCACGACATCAACGAACGCCTCGTTCTTCTTGTACTTGACATCACCGCGTCGCCAACTTGTCGCACCTGTCGCTTGTACGGTGATCTTCGCAGACTCTTCCTTCAAAATAGAGTAAGCTCGTGGGACGGAGGACATGAACGGGACCTACAGCGACATGTGCAGTTGACATGACGCTTTCCGTTGTGATATAACTTTTTAGTGTATCTATCTCACTGTTTTGTGGATAGCCAAAGTCGTTTATTTCTGCACGTGGCGTGAGATTGGAGAACGCAATAGCGCACGACAGAGATCGTACCATCTATTAGTTCGTAGATTAAAACAAAATTGTTCTTGACAGACTCCTCGTCGACCTTTCCAAAGTAGGATTTGGCGATCGCAGTGAAGCGGTAGCAGTACTCAAATATGAGGGCGGCATTCGCGTTCGTCCTGACGATGCAGTCGAGTCGGCTTGCGAGCTAAGGAAAAATCGGGCTTACTTGGTGACAGCAACGACATAGAGATTGTTGACGCGAATGTGGAAAAAGCTCGTAGAGCCCAGCGTTATGATTGGTGAGCGCACGTCGCTGTTGGACACGACTTGGATTCGAAATACATCCGCTATTGAACGCCTGAATACGGTGACTTGAGTGACAAACTACGACGAGAAGAGGCGAGTGTCATACTTGAAATCCGTCCGATACAAACGAGAAATCAGAACCTAAATGTTGATGCTAATATCAGTAGTTGTGTAATACCCTTAGGTATGTATGATGACGGACCTCTCCTTTCTGGTTAAAGATGAAGAAAGCCTTGAGTTTGTGTCAGGTTCTAGTTCTAGTGCCATGTCTGTCCGTCAAGGACTCACCGAGATCATTGCGTTGTTCGACCGTGTCTGAAAGGAGCATGACAGGTCGTCCTATTTCGGTAACTGCCGCTGAACTGCGGCCCCCCATCGAGGGGTCGTATCTACCGCACTCGATCTCGATCTGGCTCCATGTGACGTTCTTGTTGGTACTACCTGCTTGTATCGCAGATCAGTCGCATCTCCGTGTTGTCCGGACCAGCTTGGATACATATCATTAAAAACCTATAAAGACAGAAGCTTCGGGATGGAACTAGCAAAGGGCACACGTTGTTTCACTCTATGTTGCATCGCAGTCTTTTTTTCCCCTTGGCTGCTGGCCTGCTTACCATCCCACTCGTGTCTGCGATCACTTGGAGTGGCATCAACTACGCCTTTGTGTTCGGTGACTCGTACTCTGCGAGCGGTTACGATGTTTCTTTGGGCTTAAACACCCCAGACCCTGGATATGTGAGTGTCAACTTCTATGTGCCACCCCCTGTAAACCCATTTACTCCAGACGTCATCAAACGGCCAAAACTGGGTGGAATTTTTGAGTAAGATGAAACCTCGTTTATGTCCAGTTGTCCGACTCGACTCTCATAGCTACCACTTACAATCAAACCGCGCTCAAGGTTGGCAAGAAGATGGCACCACGCGAAGGACGACACTGACATTTTGTCGATCCAGACATTCAATTTAGCGTACGGTGGTGCTACTATTGACAGCTCCCTCGTCTTTCCGTACCTTCCTACGGTCTTGTAAGTATCATGTACTTACCTTCCCTCCTATGCGGTTTTATTTACGTTTCCACTCCCTAGATCTGTTGTAGACCAAGTCTCAGAATTCAACACGTACCTGGCATCACAGCCTGAAGACGCTCCGTGGAGCAGCACTAACAGTTTGTTCGCTATCTGGATCGGCATCAACGATGTTGGCATCTCCGCCGGTTGGGTCCGCGTTTCCCTACCTCACGATATGGATGTTTCTGACGTTGTAACAGAACAACATTACCTACGCTGAGTTTTATGGTACCCTGATGAAACGACTTTTTTCACAGGTATACCGATAGTGAGAGTTTACTTCTGGGCTTACAACACTGATCCGCTTCAAGGTAGATGATTTATACAATGCCGGTGCTCGCAACTTCCTCTTCTTGATGGTGCCACCTTTGGAGCGTTCACCACTCTTTCTTGAACAAGGAACTCGCGCGGTAACGCAGCTGGCAGCTGCTATTGCGGAATATAACACCCAACTGATGGAAAACGCATGCAACTTTAAGGCAAAGTATTGGGATATTGGGAGCGTCATCGTCTTTGACACCCAACCCATCTTCAACACGCTTCTCGACAACTCGCAGGCGTTCGGTTTTGTAAATGTCACCGGTTATTGCGCCGCGTACGAGAATGGCACTCCGACTCATACTTATCAAGTAGAGGGTTGTGCCCCTGTGTCCAGCTACTTGTGAGTTGTGGTTTGTGTTATGTTTCTTATTCTCGAGGCTGATGAAACGACGACAGTTGGTTGAATCTGCTGCACCCATTGTTTACTGTTCACGAGTGAGTACTTTTACGCGGTATGCACCCCGATTTTACCGAAGACTTGTCAGCATTTTAGCCAAGGCTATTTCGACCGCTCTTGCCGGTTATCCTGCTACACAAGTTAATATTTAAGCAGACGTTAGCTCTGGTACAAATTACTGCGAAACATGTGCACGCTTGCTGTCATCTGCTACAATCCAATGAACATTCGGCGTGCTCCAATATCTTACTCTATTGCGAAAGGCAATTTCCGAGTATAGTAAAGCATATACCCGGTTCCCTTCTCCCTCCTTCGCTCTGGTTTGATCTGACCCACTTCAACTCGCCACGATTACCGGGTTTTTTCAATACCAAATGTATGGTAACCCGGACAAACATGATCGTTCGGGGCACAGGATTTCGGCCCCCGTTATCCGACAGAAACGACACATGGTACCTAATTTACGCTTAACGAGGTACGGCCTTTAAGCTTCATCCCGGGTGTAGCGCGTCAAATACTCAATACTCAGGAGTCAGCTCTCCTTCAGGGTAATTGACGCTGAGCAAGAGGTCCCGGACGGGTAGCCCCGATACATCGGAATCAAACCCCAACGTTTAGCGACCCGATCCCGTTTGGCTGTAGGCGCTCTGTGCACTATTCGATTCGTTATCCAGCTAACACAGGAACTACTCTCGCCAAGGATTCCAATCAAGAACCCGAAGTCCTAGTAATATGTTATTCTGAGTATTCTTCCACCCTGCCTTGATTATCCTATTCTTCAGGGCATCATCTTTACCTCGACAGAGTCCAAAACTCATGTCGGACTATGTTCTGTTCTCGCTGTAGTTGTTACGCTACTTCTTTCCGCACCGTTGGAAGACGGCGACTGCTTCGAGCTGGTGTTATTTGTCCTTTCAAAGGCTGAGCCTTTGCCCAGATGCCTTCATTCTCAGCTTGTGTTCCTTGTTGCCATCCCATTGAATTGACCCTGTCGCAGACAGGTACACGCAGGAATCCGGCATTACCGCAAACTTTTATCGTATCCACGGGCGCCGCGCTCGTGTTCCTGGTACTGTTCTTCGATGTGCCTGCATCGCATATCCCCACGGTTTGGACGCACTCAAGCTGACCGAAACTTCATCTTGACAGTATCGCTTCTGGTAGGGACTAGAATTGACAATTACGTTTTGTGATAGAGAAGTTGCAGACCATGGATCCGAGCGACGCGCGATGACTACAGCTGGCCCCAAACTATCCCGACTGTGTATGCTGCAGATTTCAAACTTTCATCATCATCAATACAAACCGGGGTAAATACTAGTACGAGCATTCATGCGACTCTACTGACCAGCGAACAGCGGAATGCGGTTGCGCAGAAATGTGCTTTCTTCGAAACAGACTAGAGGGCCTTTTCGGCAATGCAGAGTATGTGGATGCACTTACTTGGCCGCTAGATCCAAACCATCTTCCAAGGATGTGTCCATACGCGTCGAAATTGTCCCGTCCGCACTCACGTCTTCCGGAAGGTACGTTCAGAATCCCAGAGCATGTGCCCGCGTTTTTCTATGCTCTCCACATCGATGAGCCTCAATCGGTAGCCGCTGACACCTTTGCCATCTTGTTCATCCACGGTGGAGGGAGTGTCTTCCGTCATCCCACCCGCCCAGCGTCCACTGACATCTACGCTCGTGTACTCCGTTCCATCGGGGATGTCCGTAAGTGTGTCCTCATCGCATCGAGCTATCGTCTTACCACCATCCCTGAAAATACCTTCCCCGACGCTCTGCAGGATCTCATATCCGCCTACGACTGTCCCCGAAAAGGGATGCAGAGCGCTCAACATCATCTTGCGGGAGATGGTACTGGAGTTTATCCTGGTCGGTCCGCTCGCTGGTTTGTTGCAACAACGACTGAAGAACCACGTGACAGCTTGGGATTGACCCGCCTCCTCTTGCAATCCGACGACCAGCGCCTTGCGGGGTCATCCCTATTGCGCCGTGTAGCAGTTTGATGTATGACCACCCGAGCTGGACGATCTGGCCAAGGCCAACGTGGATACCGGCAACACGGCCGCCATACCCATCTTGACAGTCCCAAACGCATACGTCGGCAACGCAAAAGTACCTCTCACAGACCCGCCGGTATCGAGGATTTTTACTACTCATCCGCTTCCGGTCAAGTCCTGACGACTTAAGATTTGAGGGTCGACATGGAGGGGGGTTAAATTTCCCGTCAGCGAGTCAAAACCTGACACCAAGCCAGGCACGGTGAGTCCGCTCCTTGATTTTATGCGTGCTTGACTGTTGTTCCCTCAGAATGGCTCAAGTCGATGCCAAGCCAGCGCGACAGTGACGTTGCGTGTGTCGACGTTCTCATCCGGCAATGCTCTCATGACCATATTGCTATCAAAAAGCGTAGTGATGCAATCGTCCAGTGTCAAGTATGGGCCGGATCAGGGGCAGGTGGGTGAATGTATGCATTCTCAAAAAAAGGCTCATGTTGAGCCATTCAGCCGCTACGCAAATGGTGAGTAATCTCAAGTTTGGTAAAGCTATACGCGGCTACGACAACAACGAGACCATGTATTGGATCAGGGCACGCAAGCCGATGATTATTAACCAATGATCTCGGGGCCATCATTGACTCGCTGACGCGTCCCTCCCTACATAGAGTTCATTGAGTTAGGGTTCGGGACATGAATTAGGGCTGACGCGTCCCCACGGCAATGCTTTACTTAAAATGGACGACGGACGACCCAAGATTTACCCCACCCTACTTACCCCTCGACTGCAACACTCCTCATGACGATCACAGAATATGCTGTCCTTGTTTTGAAATCTCCGCTCGACTTGTCTGACCCCACGCTCCACACCCTGTTCCGGGCGGTCTCCGAGTGGCAATCCGACTGCTCAGGCTTCCCGCTTCTCTTTTTTGCCGATGTAGCAGACCCGTGCCGGGTGCATCTGGTGACGGGGTGGACGAGCGTCGCAGCACATGAGGCGTGGATCGGTGGGGAACGGAACCAGAGGTTGCTTGGCTTGTTTGGGCCCTATGCGGATATACCAAGGGTGACGATGGTACATCTTGACATGGACTTTGAGGCGGCGCTTCCGGATGGAGGAGGAGATGTAGCATCGATCGTCATCGAGCGCTATACAGGCTCGAATGGTGAACGGGTATTGAAAGCAGGAACGCAAGCCGGTGCACAGGGGTGGGAACTATTGGGAAGAGATTTGGGTCAGACAGGAAGCAGTACGGATGTGTTTCGTTTCGTCTGTGGTGCTAATGGTGGGGTGGCAGAGTTCCAGGCTAGATCGGACGTTGTAGCTCCTGTCGAGCGATGGGTACTGAAAAGAGTCCAAGTGAGTTGAATTCAAGAACAGGGTTTTGGAATTAGCGTACATCCTTTAGCTCGCTTTATTTCCTAGGGGCTATGTCATCATGTCCCACCCAGGTACTAGTGATGCTAGCTCCACGACGACGGTGCTCCACAGAGCCTCAAACAAGATTCCTGCCACTATATCTTTTCAACGAACGTTCTTCCTCTACCTGGCACCAGACGAGGAAGACCGCAAGTCTTGGTCTGTTTGCTTGTTCTCGACCACTGTTGCACATGCTTTTATATGGCAGAGGCGGATGGTACACGAGTGATAATAAGACAAGGGCGAGGAAACAAAGAAAGCCCTGCAGCCGATGTCCACTCCGAGCCGTCGTACGATCAAGACTTAGTCCTGATTTCATCATACCTCAGAGGGAGAGACATGAAATGTCTGCGCCTTAGATCGTCACGCGAGGTGAGTTAACCATACGCCGCCCAGCACTTTGGTTTTGCTCTGGAGAAGGATTGAGCGCTTTTAAGTGATGTTATCAGATCATCATTGAACTCAGATAACGTCATAGGGAAGTATCATGAATTGATAATTTCGAAAAGAATAAACAACAGGTAGAAGTAACGGGTGTGGCTACCACCAGGTGCGCACCGGCAATTCATTGGCTCTGGGATTCGATGTATCTCAAGGGTGTGTTGCGGGATCCCATTCCTCAGGCTACATCAGTAAACCATCCTTTGTCTGGGAGAGCTGGACAGAGCTGGACAGACTAGCACAGACTAGCACAATCTGTGCTAGTCTGTCCAGCTCTGTCCAGCTCTCCCAGACAAAGGACAGTTTACTGATGTATACCTACATCAAAGGGTATGAAGCCCACTGATGCATCGGAGCACGTCGTCGTCTACGAGAGTGAAGGGCTAGTGCTTCCCCACACACGAACGAAGTCGTAGCTATTATCGATCCCTCGACTTCTCAACAATCGCAGTGTGCTGCGGCATCAAAACCGAACTTACCGAACTTCATGAGGAAATAAGTGCTGCGCTTGCAATGCTGCAAGAAATGTTTGGGGACAAGGAAGATTGGAAAGGAAGGGAAAGTGTTCGAGGAAGTAGAGAAATTGGAAACCTGCAAGGCAAGTGCTGAAGCAATAGTACAAGTAGATGACGACAATGAGATCAAATCTATGCCTCCTGCCTAAGTTAGATATGACGTCATGGTCATGATTTAGACTTGGGTACAACTTGGTGCTCGATGTTCAACATCCACCTACCACCATGTCTAATCTCCTCTCAACATCCAGCATTAAACCTGCTGAGTGCTCTTCTGGGACACATTCCCTGCCATCGGTTTCTCAGCAACCAAAGCATGATGAGCTAGGTGGTTGTGCTACAAGTGTAATACCACCACCCCTAGTGCCACAACTGATTGAAGCCCTCCTCCTTTTTCTCGTGGCAACATCATGCATCTTCTTCCTCATGGGCAGCACTCTCCACCTCAACAGTGGCCAGCTCATAAGGAATATCTACCAGCCCTTTCTCCTCTCACTTGGTGCACTAGTTCTCACGGTGGTTGCTACAAGACATGGCGACCTGCTTCTCACTCACATCTTCAACACGCTTATCCACCTTCCCCTTATTTATGCCAATGCAAACTTGGTTATCTCTGGTAAATACTGCCCTTATCCTGTTGGCATTGTAGCTCATTGAAATTGCAGTCAAACCAAGTGTCCTCGACACCCAAGTCGAACATCCAACAATCCTCACATCCATTTCATTTATTCTTGTCACATGTCAGCTTGGTGCAGTACAGATGATCATCATGCGCATGAAGAGGACGATGATTGGGGATGAAAGAGCTGGCCTGTTTTTGAAGTTTTTAGCTTCGGATTGGGTTTGTCACCGCACACGAAGGAATCTCGTACCAGAGGAAACGCACGAAATGGAAACAATGGCAGGAGTAGAGGAAGGTCAAGGTTGGTCGCACTTTTTATCGCAAATCTTCAAAGTAAGTATGACAGCACGTTTTCTGATATGTTTACAAACAATACAGCTGCTCATCCTGGTGCAGAAACAGGAAGCGCACGATGAAGAGAAGCTGACACTGCTTCAAGATGGCTTAGATTCTAGCGGGACTTTGGTCTGATATCCATGTTGTGCTCCTCAGTACGGTTTTATAACATTTTTATGTAAAATATTGCGCTTGTCCTCCTATCATACTGGCTTTCCTAATCTGAACCAACGGCTTGATTACCATTCTCACACACGCCCCGACAGGGCCATTCCTCACCATGGACGCTCTCCCTCCAAAACCGTCTAGCTCACGAGCAAAACGCCATCGTGACAAAGACCGAAAACGTCACGGCGACACAGGCGGGAAAGTGGCACGACACTCTGATCGCAACGGGGCGCACGACCGAGACCGAGACCGAGACCGCCGCCGTCGCCACCGTCGACGTACCCCGTCCCCTACAGAACCTGCACGGAAACGCCATCGCACGAAAGAGACGGGCAAGGGGAAGGCCAAGTCAAACGGCGAGATTGGGGACGACTTTGTACCGTTCGCGGCGAGCGACGGGGAATCGTCGCGCTCGGAACGGGCGCGCCAAAAAGACAAGGACAAGGACAAGGACAAGGACAAGGACAAGGTGCGGGCATGGGACGTGGAGAAGCCGCCGAGGGACGACAGCGTGCGGGGCACGAAGCGCGCGCACGGCACGTCGGACGGCGAGGGGAGGCACGGCCGGCGGGGGTTCGAGCCGCGTCAGGTGCCGTGGGTGGTGCAGGTGGACTGGGACGGGTGTCACAACGTCGCCGAGATGTGCGTGGTTTGCGTTGCGTGAGCGAGGGCGCGCGGGGTTGACACCCGCGTCCGCGTACAGGTTGCACCGCGAGGTGGAGGCGTTTGTCAGGTACATGTCGCCCACGCCGGTCGAGGACGAGATGCGTGGGCTGGTGATTCAGCTGGTGTCAAAGGCGATCACGTCGGCGTTTCCGGACGCGCGGATATTACCCTTTGGAAGCTATGAGACGAAGCTCTATTTACCCAGTGGGTGTGTGCGCCATACGATCATGCCTTGACAGGACGTCTGACTGTAGCCAGGGACATTGACTTGGTCATCGACTCTGACTCGATGGCACGTAGCAACAAGGTTAATGTATTGCACGCCCTCGCGAATACCCTCAAACGTGCGGGGATCACATCCAAAGTCACCGTTATTTCAAAAGCAAAAGTACCCATCGTCAAGTTTGTCACGCAATTTGGACGTCTCAACGTGGATATCAGTGTCAATCAAGGCAACGGTGTCAAAGCGGGAAAGATCGTCAACGGCTTTTTGCAGAATATGCGGGGTAGTGGACTCGCGCTACGTTGCCTGATTGTCATTGCCAAGGCATTTCTGAATCAGCGCGGAATGAACGAAGTCTACACGGGTGGTCTGGGAAGCTACAGCATTGTCTGCTTGGCCATCAGTTTTCTGCAGATGCATCCAAAAATACGCCGAGGCGAAATCGAACCAGAAAAGAACCTGGGTGTACTGGTCATGGAGTTCTTCGAGCTCTATGGCCGTTATTTCAACTACGAGGAGGTCGGGATATCGATAAGGAATGGCGGTGCATACTTTAGCAAACGACAGCGAGGGTGGTATGATTTCACACGGGGGCTTTTACTTTCGGTCGAAGACCCTACGGATATATGTGAGTGGCGTCTCTTGCGATTGATGGCGTGGCTTGATTTGTTGTCAGCCAACGATATCTCCAAGGGTTCGTATGGGATCAATAAAGTGAGGCAAACGTTTTCCGGTGCATTTGGGATCATGCAAGCCACGTCGTTTATGCGCGCTGGGATACTGAGTTCGCGCCGAGAGGGCCGTTCGCACCGGTTGCGGCTGGCGACGCATCCCGAAGACATGAGCATCCTGTCAAGCATTTTGGGTGTGACAAAAGAGGTGCGCAACGTCGATCCTGACGTCGGCGCAAGTCTGATGAAATACTAGACGATCAACAACCGACGACTCCTTCAAGAGGTGTACGACGCGCGGTTGTTGCATAAGCTTCTTTGCGTCGCGCCACAGGCTTCGGCGGATGTGCCTGACGACAGTAGCGCCCATGGCCAATCTTGCGGCGCGCAGGAAGAGTGGGATAACGACAGGCAAGGAGGGCTTGACGACGGTGCTGCAGAGGAAGTCAGCTCAGACGAAAGTGGAAGGTATGACATCCAGGAACGTCGCCGCACGCGATCGGGGCATCCCGACGGAGCGGGTCAATTTGAAGCGCTGACGGCGTACACGACGGATGAGGATGATCTGTCAGAAGACGAGAGGGACGATCTGGCGTATGACAGTGCGGGGTCAGGTAACGGCGTTCGAGAGAGGCGACGATCTTATTGGTTATCGAAGGGGATCGGAACGCAGGGAAGGGAGGAGGAAGAAGGCATTGAATTATACACCTAGCTTTGTATTACGCTCGTCGGCAGCTAGCCGTTGACAAGGTGGGTATAATTACGATGCGGCTAATATACGGCTTGAGGTGAGACGCTGGTGGGCCCTTGTCAAATCCCTCCATACCAGCATTTTTTTTTGCCTTCTCCCCTTGGCTACACTGTGTTTGTCACCCAACCTGGACTTTTTTTTTTTCCTCGCTGGTCGTCTTGTAAATCCTCCTTGCCGTGACCATGTACGTGCGATGTAGTCCACGACGCCCCGCACTACTGACACCACACCCAGGGCGGCATCCAGAGGCCAAACACCTCCCATAAACCTCAAAGAACGCATCGCCGCCCTCCAACAACGCAGCGTCTCTCCCAACACGCACCAATCCGCGCAAGCCGTCCCGCGCAGCGTGCCCAGCCCAGGTTCTGGCGGCCTGCGCGACAAGATCGCCAAGTTTGAAGAAAAGGGCGGCAGGACGCCCGTACCGCGCGCGGACGGTGCGCCGCTCAAGAAGCGCGTGGCGCTGCCGCCGCGCGTGCCCGCCAACCAGGGCGACGGGCCGCGGAAGCGGTGTATCTCGACGGGGGTCGGACTCTCGGGTGCGCCGACGAGCGTGTCGACGACAGACGAGCCGGTGCCGGCGGTGCCCCATGGCGCGAGGCGCAATTCGCTTGCGGTGTCTGTGCCGAGGCCGGGGAGACGTGTGGCGAGTGAGGGGGATGTGGACGCGTCCGAGTCGTCGTCGCCGGTACCTGGGAAGCCGCCAGAGGGCGGGGCGGAGGGGTCGTCTGAGTCTGAGGCTGACGTGGACCCGCCCTCGCGGCCCGCGACGCCATTTGTGGAGGACACGCCGAACGCGGAGCGACCCGGACCTGGACGCGAGCCGTGTTCGCTTCCCGACGCGCTTCAAGGGTCTGTCGATGAGGTGTCTACGCCTGTCTCACGGCCGTCGCCCTCTGTTTCTATATCTGCTTCGTCTGCACCAGACATTGGTGTTTCTCTTGCCTCCAACTTTTCGGATAAGCCTACTACCGAATCGACACCTACACCTGAAGATACCGTCGTGGCTACATCCGAGGATGGGACAGCCGCACTGCCTACGCCCGATATTAATGTTTCTGGTGCCTCCGACTACCCTGATACCCCTACTACCAGATCTGATACATTGACACCTGCGCCTGAAGAGACTACCGTCGCGCTGTCCATCGAGGAGGCGACAGTCGCACTGCCTACACCTGACGTTGACGTTTCTCGCGCCCCCAACTCCCCTGATACGTCTACTACCGAATCTGCACCTAAAGAGACTGTCGTCGCCACATCGACCAAGGAGGCGACAGTCGCACCCATCCCTGTACCTATACCACCCACCATGCCCATACCACAGACGTCTACGCAAAGCAAACCTACCTTCAAAGCCGTCGTTCACCGCAAGGTCACTGAACCGCTCATCGCGTCACCCCCGAGCAGCCTTTCCCTGCCTGAAGAACGACAGACGAGGAAGTCACGACGGAGTGGGAGCGATCGCGTCGTCGATGTTCCGCCGAGTCCTGGGGTGGGTGACTTGGCGCTGTTGCTCGAAGATGCCGCGCGCCTCGAGCTGAGGCTGACTGAGGGCGACGGGTTGAAAGCCAAGGAGCCCGCATCGACGACGCCAACGCCGACGAGCACGACGTTCCAAGTGGAGGTGCGACAAGGGTGGGCACCGACGCTGGCGGAGCCATTGAGCGACAGTGGATCGCAGTCTGCACGTTCGATGTCGATCCCGTCGATCCGGGAGCCATTGATGGAGGGAGACATTCCGGAGGAGGATGAGACGGACGGGCGGAGTCTGGCGTCGACGACGTTTTCGCAACGGTCGCCGTCACATCGGAACTATCTGGCGAGCATTTATCGGCTGGGGCGACGGTCGTCGGGGTACGTGCCGGGGACGTATCCGCGAGACAGCATGTCGATGTCGTCGGAGGACTCGTCGCCGGTGACGACGCCGTCGGACAATGGGAAGCGCAAGGGGTTTGGGATCGCGTGGCCGAGCGGGTCGCCGAAGAAGGGGGGGATGAACGTGAGCCGGTCGAGTTCGTTTGCGGACAAGATTTTTCATCGGAACCGGACCAAGTCGAACGCGAGCACGGCAGACCCAGGTAGGTTGTCGAGCGTAGTCGAGTTGGGCCTTTTTCTTTTACTGATCCGGGACAGATCGTCTTTCGCTGTATGGGTCGTCGCAGCCGAGTTTGACGCTGTCGTTTCCGTCGGAGCTGTCGCCAGAGGGGCATGGGGATGGAGTGGAGGGGGCACGGCCGACATCGTGGATCGCGCCTGGCGATACGGCCGAGTTTTCGCCCGCGTCAAGTCTGTTGGACAAGGACATCTTTGACGCGTTTCCGTCTGTTCCGCAGACGTTGCCGCCTGGATATCGACTGGAGGAGAAGGAACGTGCGAGCACGTTGCCTGTCAAGGGGCGGAAACAGGGGCACCCACGCATGTCGATGGTGTGAACGCATCTTGGGCATCATGATATCTTTTTTTTTTTGTTCTGTACCACCCCGTATGCGTGCTCTATTCACTTTGTCTTTTTGTCTTGTCGTTTCACTAATCTTGTTGCATACTGCTTCATCTCGTCAATACATCACGGTTCTGTCAGGGGTGTGATTTTACGGTATGTAATAAGGAGCCCTGAGGACTCAACGAGCCAGAAGTAGATGAACGTGAGTGGGATGGAAACAGCCTACAGGCCCGTGATTAAGGTGTGGGTCACATGGGTGATCAGCCAGTTTTCGGCAAGGTGTCAACAAGAAGCCAGGCACATAAAAACCACTCGGGTTCGTTCACACAACCAGCCTGAGATGGTGTCCTTTCTGAACGTGGTGGTGGTGTTGCTGGGGAGCGCGTGTGGTGAGTGAGAGCTCGTCAGGCGAGTCGTACGCGTGCTGACGGAGCTGCAGTCTGCCTCGCGAACGTCTCCCTGATTCTTCCGGACTTTGATCCGCAGCCGCTGAGCGCGGAGATCGTGGGGGTTGGCACGGACGGAGAGACGACGTACATGCTGTTCGCGGGGGAGCCCACGGGGACGTGGGCGAGCCAGGGTGCGGCGTTTACGGGTACGGCGACGCTGATCGAGGGCGCGAGCGAGGCGGTGTTCGAGTACGCGAACGCGGCGATGTCGGTGACGGTAGCGGAGTCGTGCGCGGTCGGGGGTGGGGTGGCGAGCTGTGTAGTTGCGCTGGCGGGTGCGTCGACGACGGAGACGGTGGTGGAAACGGTGACGCCGTTGTTGGTGCAGGGTGGGTCGTGGGCGGCGACGGCGACGACGACGAACACGGGCACGGCGGCGACGACGACGGCGACGCCTGGGAGTTCGGCATCGGGAAGTTCCGCAACGGCATCTGTGGCTGTACCGAGTGGGACGACGAGCGGAGGTGCACGGATGAGGATGGATTGGGATGTCTGGCGTTGGGTGGTGGTGGTGGTGTTATTGCTGTCGAATGCTGCGGTGGCCTGAAAGAGAGGGGGATGTTCGGTATTTAATTTGAGAGGGTCGAAAGGGGGGGAAGTATTCGTATTCGTATTCGTATCTGAACCCATCGCCTCGCCGTGTGCACGTTCCCCGATTGCTGCCAATCTGGTTCGAGGTGATGTCCGGAAATAATAAGTCTAATCAGGGCTCTCTCATCTCCCGCTCGCTCGTCGTGACACAGGCTTGATGGCGATACGATCTCGGATTCAGATCTCTCGAACAGTTCCGTTTCGAGGTGACTCGTTATCCATATCTTTGTCGTAACGCTGCACGGGATTTTCCAACACCTCGTTAAATATAAACGCGTCAGAAGTTCTTCACAGCTCTTTTTTTTTTTTTTTTTTTTTTTCTTTTTTCTCTTCTTTTTTTCTTCTCCCGCTGACCCATGCCACCCCC
>JBBPMP010000256.1:0-31263 GCA_038090395.1 Boletales sp. KT-2023a | reverse complement strand
TGTACTTCTTCTATTCTTTGTCATTCTTGCTTACTTGATGCTGATGCATCCCTTGTTCTACATTGTTCTTTTCCCTTCCATGCTTACATATCCTCACATATATAAATCTGTAGTTCTGGGCTTTGTAAGAAAAAGCGTACAAAAAGTGTACCAAATGTCTAACCAAAGTGTAGGAAAAAGTGTACAAAAGTGTACAAAAAGTGTAAGATAAAGTGTAGGAAAACTGTACAAAAAGTGTAGGAAAAGTCTAAGGAAAGTCTACCAAGAGTCTAGGAAATGTGTACAAAAAGTGTAGGAAGAGTGTACCAAGAGTGTACCAAGAGTTTACAAAAAGTGTACAAAAAGTGTAAGAAAAAGTGTAGGAAAAGTATACACAAAGTGTAGCAAAAGTCCAAGGAAAGTGTACCAAGAGTGTAGGACAAGTGTGCAAAAAGTGTAGGAAAGAGTGTACAAAAAGCGTACAAAAAGTGTACCAAAAGCGTACCAAAAGTGTACCAAAAGTCTTGTCAAAATGTAGGAAAAAGCGTACACAAAGTCTACCTGATGTCTTAGCAAAGTGTACCAAGAGTGTAGGAAAAAGCGTACAAAAAGCGTACAAAAACTCTAAGCAAAGTGTACCAAGACTGTAGGAAAAAGTGTACAAATAGTGTAGGAAAACTCTAATCAGTCACCACAACATCACATGACTACCGTGGGAATTTACATCGCACCTGCAGCACGGGCGTCCAGGACGCCCAACCAGCATATCAGTATCCCCATCACATCACATATCCACACCTTCCTTAGACATTTCCTACACTTTTTATATCCTTTTCCTACACTTTTCCTACACCTTTCTTAGACGTTCCCTACATTTTTTGTACGCTTTTTCTACACTTATTCCTACAATTTTGTACACTTTTCGTACACTCTTCCTACACTTTCCTTGAAGTTTTTCCTACACTTGTCCAACACTTTCCTTTGACTTTTCCTACACTTTTTGTACGCTTTGCCTACACTTTTTCCTACACTTTTTCCTACACTTTTCTACACTCTTCCTATACTTTCCTTACACTTTTGCTACACTTTTTGTACGCTTTTTCTACACTTTTTCCTACACTTTTCCTACACTTTTCGTATGCTTTGCCTACACTTTTTCCTACACTTTCCTTAGACTTTTGGTACACTTGTGGTACACTTTTTGTACACTTTTTGTACACTCATTCCTACACTTTTGGTACACTTTGGTACACTTTTTCCTACACTTTCCATAGACTTTTCCTACACTTTGTGTACACTTTTTGTACACTTTTTGTACGCTTTTTCCTACACTTTCCTTAGACTTTTCCTACACTTTTTGTACACTTTTTGTACACTTTTTGTACACTCTTCCTACACCTTCTTTAGGCTTTATCTAGCCTTTTTGTATGCTTTTTCCTACACTCTTTCTGGTTGTATACTGTAGTATGTACCTCACTCTCTTCCCTGGAAGACAAGCAGTACACTATAATACAACACATCACTACCATGGGAATTTTCATCGCACACAATGTCGTGCACTGTGTGGGCGTCCGAGACGCCCACAACACACCACAACACAGCACATGAGTGCCGTGGGAATTTTCATCGCACACAATGTCATGCACTGTGCGGGCGTCCGAGACGCCCACAACACACCACAACACAGCACATGAGTGCCGTGGGAACTTTCATCGCACACAATGTCATGCACTGTGCGGGCGTCCGAGACGCCCACAACACACCACAACACAGCACATGAGTGCCGTGGGAATTTTCATCGCACACAATGTCATGCACTGTACGGGCGTCCGAGACGCCCACAACACACCACAACACATGAGTGCCATGGGAATTTTCATCACACACAATGTCATGCACTGTGTGGGTGTCCAAGACGCCCACAACACACCACAACACATGAGTGCCGTGGGAATTTTCATCGCACACAATGTCATGCACTGTGCGGGCGTCCAAGACGCCCACAACACACCACAACACATGAGTGCCGTGGGAATTTTCATCGCACACAATGTCATGCACTGTGCAGGCGTCCAAGACGCCCACAACACACCACAACACATGAGTGCCGTGGGAATTTTCATCGCACACAATGTCATGCACTGTGCGGGCGTCCAAGACGCCCACAACACACCACAACACATGAGTGCCATGGGAATTTTCATCGCACACAATGTCATGCACTGTGTGGGCATCCAAGACGCCCATCCCACACACAATGCATCACACACAATGTTCCACACTGCACTCATCCAAGCACATGACAACATTTTATGCCATACAACATAGTACATGTGTGTGTATATAGGGGTATATTATCCTACCACCATGTGGGCGTCCTGGACGTCCATGTGCAAGTATATTGTAGTATAAACTGAATATTTATAGAAGGATTTCTATAAAGAGAACCCTAGGGTTTAACCCTCCCTAGGTGCACCTAGAGAGCCTCATAACCCTAATCCTCATTTCTGATGCAGATCAGACCACTTACAAACTATGAATAGAACAGCAGCAGAAAATGGGCCATGAGAGAAATCCTCATTTTTGACATATTAGACTATTTACCTCCTAAATTAAAAATCATGTTCAATATTAAATTTATTTCAATTATTGCCAATATCTTACCTATGCAAATGTTTCAATCTACTGTATCTTCCACTAGTGGATTCAATTGTATAATCATACCTGTGTATGTGGAAACCAACTTGCAATTGCCCTCATTACATCATGGTCTTCTTTTTCAACAATTCTGAAATCAACATATCTTGTCAAAGCACTAGATATATTGCTTCATATATGGCTGTATTATTATATTGCCTTTACTCACTACTGAATTGCATATTTGATGCAAAGGAGCATGTTCTTTTCCTGTGCTGATACCAACAACATTTGCAATGATTCACTGTTCAATGCAGCTGCTGTTTTTTCCAGTAATGCATTGCATCCCACATCAGTTGTATCCAAATCTAAGAAATACTTAATGGCATCAAGGTACAAATCAAAGGTAGTGTATGGTTACCTTGTAGCTGTACTGATGCCTTGGGAGGAAATGCCATCTGACATAAATCTTCCCAAATGTTCCTTTCCTGGAATACCTCTTGGGCAGTAACTTGCAGTTTTTTCTGTCTCTCATCCTCAGGCAAAAGTAAGTACTCAGGTTGAAACACCTGTGTCAGGATGGCATCAAACTTGGTGAATAGCACCACAACTGGGACTATCAATGTAATCAATAGTACAAATATATGACCTAAAAATCATATTCTTACCATTTCCAGTATTACATTCACCAAAGAATGTTTCCTCTGCAGCTGTGATAGCACGATGGAGTTGATCCATAGGAATGCAATACCTACATCTATCAATACAGAATCAGAGCATAGCCATTTCTCCTCACCATATAGCATGAATCTGATCTCTAAGCTTGTTATTGTCAGATCGCTCTGCAAGAAAGTCTTTCATTATTTGAACTTCCTCTTCACCCCCAGCCTCAAACCCAGGGGAGTCATGAAAGACAAATTTTGGGTTGCTCTTGAAAACCATTTCATGGTTAATATCATGCAATCCACGCTGAAGATGCCAGGTGAAATCATAAATTTGTTACACATGCAGTATGCAACACCTCACCTCTCTTGTGCCTTCAATTTCATGATCAACCTGAATACATATCCATCAAGTCAGCATATCTTAAATACAACCTGATGAACACTAGTACCTTATGCCCTCCATAATCATAGGTCTCAGGACTTTCTGTAGAATTGCAAATCCTCTTTAGGATGGTTGTTTTCCCAGCATTTGCCCGACCAATGACAAGAATCCTAAATCGACCAAATTTCTCCATGAGGCTTTGGTCAGTGTCTTGCATGATATGGGAAATATTGGTAGTCCTCCTTGGCTCTTTCATGACAATCAGGTTTTGAGTACACATAGAAATACAACATGCCTACCTGGCACACCAACATAAGAATCACTGAGCTGTATGTGATGAGCAAGGTCTTCAACATCATGAGCAGAAAGTAGAAAATCAGATCCTCATACAGGTATATGACCAGTGGCTCTATCAACATCCTCAGGAGTGGCTAAGGTGGCCTCCTCAACATGACCTGGCTGCAAGCTGGTGGAGCCATGCAATTGTGTGTGGGAGTGGGACCCCAGGGCAAGTACAGGACTATCAGTATGTGAGGAACCAGTATCAGTAGGATCGAGCAAGCGAGCGAGCTGAGTGCTCCTGTCAATTGCGATTATGCGAGACTGTGTAGAGTCAGACTCCTGGGCAGGCGCAAGACCAGTGGTTCCATCGGCGAGACCATGTGTGTGTGAGACACCAGTAGTATCCTGAGCACGGCTGCCCCGTGAGCCAAACATGCGAGAGACGACGCCCCGTCGAGCACTGGGGGTGTCAGAGCTGTGGGAAGGCGCTGGAGAGACGCTCCTGGAGATACGTGATCGAAGACCTCTGATTTTCTCCTTGATACCTGTCATTGCGAAATCGAGTTGCTATAAGCTGAGAGGTGGATGAGCCCAAGTGATTGCTTGGATGATGAGACGATGCGAGTTGCGAACGATGCGAACGATGAGCCGAACACGATGCGACTTGCTGTGTATCATAATTTCCACGGTCATTTCACTTGACCCGCAAACCCGTCTTCACCCGATTTGATATCGATGATGAAGCTAGTTTCGACAATCATACTGCTGCTGCACATATGCCAAAATTCGAGTTTTTTACTTTACTTCCTTAGGTTCCTTTCTTCATTCAGTTACTGACATTTGTCGATCGACACATCTGAAGCTTCAGAATGTCGAGGTGTCAACGAGAACGGTTAGGGAAAGATGGGTTTAGATGACACAAGTGAGTGCCATATATCAATCAGAGTGGAACTCTTCGTAAATGCCATTTGGACGCACTTCCGCTATGCAACAAACGTGTCTGAGGCAGCGCTCTCTTAGAACGCGGACTACCCAGAGAACCAATACTGTTGTTATCTTGCCAACAGTTTGTCGATGCAGAGCTTCGATGATTGACAAAGGTGAGCCGCTATCTCAGAAAACATGTCATTGGAATGGTTGATATCCAGCCAGTGTCTCTTTTCAATTCATTCATCACACTGGCAGTCAGCTTGGGAGCTAGCAAACTGCGGATCATCACCCATGCGACATTCCCCCGTCTACCGTGGTGGGGATTCATGGAGCCGAAAGGCCGCAAGCCAGTTTGAATTATTTACAGGAACGAAGAGGGCGCCGTCGAACAAAGCACGGCATAGGCCAGGTAGGGTGGCAGAAGCTTGTTGATTTCAGTTCATCGATATACCATGCTTTGACCCGCTCGTTACATACCAGTCTACTAGTCTCGCTCATGAGGCCGACTCATCAAGGTCACTTGCAATAAATGGATTTTTGGGGTTGAGCAGTCGTACCATGTTGTTCTACCAGTAAGCCGGCGACAACGAAACCATGCCAATACGTAGTCACAAGTCAGAAAAAAGTATGTACAACGTAACGAGTTGTCCGAGGCATGCAATGTTGTCGCAACATACCCCATCAACCCAATTTCTAAAATATACATAACATGTACATGGTAGATATATAGATGAATACATCCGCCTTTCCGCATGGTTGTGATCGTACGCAGTACCCAGGGATCGTATGGACCCGCTCGCGGCCACACGTACCCGCCCTGAGCTGCACCTCCCTCAACGAGGGACAGTACCGATTGCACGCTCGAACGAATGCTTTCAGGGCCACCCGCTCCGGATCCAGCACACTCGCCGTACTCGCCACACTCGACGATGACAACATTCCACCAAGCTTGACCCCTTCAAACTCGGCATCGTCGAGATCGTTCCATTCAGGACTGTCCACGCCAATAAACTCGCTGAGTACGAACCGAATCTAGACCGAATGTGTGTGGGTAGCGCACACCAAAACTATCCGTGATCGTGGCTGCATTATCGATGCCGGGGGTCACGACCTTGAAAATGCAGATGGACCACAGGTGGGGGGCACCAACCGGTAAAAAGTAGGCATACATGCCGAGAACCATGTCCTATCACCGTGCGTGAGCATCTGGCTGGGAACACGTGAAAAAAAAAAAGACGCGCCTCGGTTGGATCGCCCTCCTTGTACATGATGTCGAACTGCTTGTGATGGTTAAAATGGTGAAGGACGGCATAGAGGATCTCGTCGTCCCACCAGCCAATGAACAAGGACAGACTCCTCTCGAGGTTGGCGCCACCACCATCGCCCTCGATCTCCATGAATGCCTTCTCGACCGCAACAAGACCCCCGGAAGAGTCGTGTATGGTGAGGCGTTCGATACGACGAGCACCAGCGACGACAAACTTGATCATCATCAATGGACCTTGGTAACGGGTAAGATTCTGGAGTGCAGCGTCGGGGCAGGTGAAGCCAGGGGAGAATAATTCCGGATGCGCAGGTCGACGATCCCAGGACACTTGGCCAAGAATTCGGCAACGGGGCTGATGGGTTGGTCATGTGGCTCAGAGACGCAGGATTGCCAGGGTTTCTGAGTGGGGAACTTGACGTCGACGGCATGGACGTGAGGGGGCGTCGTCGGATCTTGGTCAAAAGGGATGACGAACTTGGGGCGGACGCTTGTGACCTGAGGGAAGCATGGAGGGCGGAGCAGGGGCTGGTGGTAATGCCACGAGGGGGGCAACGCTGCGATGTAGCCCTGGCTCCAGTGCTATGGGGAGCGTTAGACAGTATCTCAGAAAAGTGCTTGTAGACGCTAGCAGGTCGAGTGGCATACCAGGAGTTCCGGTTCCCCTTTTTTTCATGCAACGGTCCTCTACACCAGTCGGATCCGTCCACTCAAAGCCATAGTCAGACTTTTCCCATCCATTCGAGGGCGTCTACGTTCGTCGACGCTTGCGGCTTGTGCACAGTTAGAGCGAGCGTTGGTGTTGAGACAAAGCGGAGTGCGGAGCACATCGAGGTGAAGCTGGAACAACTGCATGCGTGTCCACATGCCGACCGATAGCGCACAGAGGGGAATGCCGACGCACTTTGTGAACCTGACGCCTATTGATCGATCGAGCTTTGCGATCGGAGTGGCGGAACTATCATAGGGCCTGATTGCGCCATGTTCGGATTCGAGCTGGCTTGGTTCCAGGGCCTGTCGAAAGAATTCTCGGTCAAATACTGATCGGCACAATATCGCAATGTTCATCGCACTTACAGAGAGATGACGTGTCACGTATGTGCAACTACTTCCATCCTAGAGTAAGTACAGTGTCCAACTTGAACAAACAGTGGATAAAAAAAGAACTATTACTATTGGCTACGAAATGGTCACTTGGTCCCCCCCCCTAAGAAAATATCAACATAGTCCAATCACAACCAACCAAAGTTCCATGCATGACGCACGCGGTGAGCCGGATTCACGAGCCCTAAATTAAGCTACCACACACCATCCCGCGACGCGATCCACATGCCCCACCAATACTTCCTATCACTCAACACGTCCGCGCGCCGAAATCCCGGCTTCACCTTCCACCGGAAGCCCCGTGATCGCTAGACACCGCTTATGATACATGTCCGTCACCCGCAAATAATCCGCCGGACTCGAATCTATGACATGCCGCACCTCGGGGTACGTCAGCAGGATCGCAATGTAGGCGTAGATGGCCTCGAGCAGGTCGCGCACCGTCACCAGCGCACTCTGGTCGATCACGAGCGGATCCCAGAGCGTGTGCGTCTTGGTGTGTGTGTGTGACGGTGTCAGACCAGATGATGGTCATGTCGACGACGACGTGGTTCGAGGTGAGCCGTTGCACGGTTGAGGGATGTGTCATCACGTTCCAATCGATCAGCGGGAGACAAGTGCTGTTACGGACGATGTAGGGCGAGAGACGTATGGGGACATCATGCGTCCAGTCGAGCGGGGGCCACGTGCCTGGTGTCCATTGGGGCATCATGCCCGGGAGGGGATGACTGCCAGTACATACGACGGCCCCCCAGGGACTCATTGGACATGGAATGGATGGGCTCGGCTTGGGATGGGGACTCCGAGCCAAATGACCGGTTGGGAATGCCCAGACATAGTGATGTGGTGACCAAGGTGATAACGGAGGCGAAAGCTGCCACGAAGACACGGTGTTGACTTGCGGCGTCGGATTGGCGGGCAAGACGACTTGCCTAGCATTTTGTCAACGAAACAATATGGAGAGCGTTCGAGATCGTCACCTGTATCTACTTCGATACCAGGATTCGCGTCACTTGGAGAGTGGTCTGGATCCTGCTGCTTTGGACAGCTTCGAAGGTGGCGCAAGGCACGATGGGGACCCACAAAGAGGGTCCGACTAGCGATGTTGAAACAACCCATCGAGGGGACGTATCGGCACAACGGGAAAATACGGGGGAAAGGGTGGAATGGCAAGAGAAATGGCTAGTATCGTGTATGTTGACTCGGAGATCGTCTGACTCCAACGGGGCTTCGTGTAGCATTATGTCTTCGACGCGACGTCATCCCACGACCTCATCGACTTAGTAACACGGGGTGTGTACAGGTGAAGTCGAACTTTGTCGCTTGACTTGATATCAGGCAGTATGCAGTTAGCTTCGCAGGGACTGGTGACAACAAGCAAATTACAGCGATCTTTGTTTGCGGAAATGATCCATGCACGAGGTGCATATAATCTTCAAAATCAGCAGTCGCCAGGACAGACGTGTCCCAAATGTGGGCCTCGCTAGTTGCCGCGGAGGTCGCATGGAGGGTGTCCCAAACTGGAATGAAGTTCTGCTTCGCGAAAGATCGTATCCTGGAGGAATGATGCCAGTCTTTATAAAGCTGACGACATCCGAATGCATCGTATGATTCGCTGGCGATGCGCGCGAGCGCTGTTGCTCGCGCCCTACTTCATATTCCACTTCTCGCTCCTGTTCCTCGTCCAAGACGATCGACGAGTGACAAGACCCCAAGATCGATGCACCGCCGACGCATATCTGGACTGACAAGAGAGACAGTGCTCGGAGAAGATCGTTAGCAATAAAGATCTTCCAGTGTCCTGGCCTCCGACCGAAGCCATTCGGTGGAAAATGTTTCTGGGGTTAGCCGGCCGTCACAGAAGCTAGACCAAGCTGCGTGTCGCGACGAATGATCCGTTCCCTGTTGTACCCAGCGAGGGGCCTATCTCTGGATATTGTCCCAAGTTTCTCGTATAGACCAGTGTAGAATATCCATGGTCTCGATCTCATCCGGATGTGGCGCGGATACGCTGACCGACTTCAGTCGGTGCTAAAAAAAAATAACAGTGTGTCCGTGGCCGAGCATCCACATGCAGCCTGTGCGCCACAAATCAGCGTCAGAGGAGTACTACGGAGTCGCACATATTAGGTCGCACCTTGAACCAAACGATCTTTGGTGACTCTATGCCCTAGTGTGACCGCAGCACGAGATTCGCTTGGAAACTTAATGTTTGTGCCGCGCGTATGAGCATCGTCGAGGTATGCAAAGCACTGATCCATCTGCAGCACGAATGGTGACTGCCGAAGCAGCTGTGTGCTACCATCTCGTGTAGACACCATCAGCTCGTCGTCCACGCTGATATATATTGCAGCAGAAACATCATCCGGTGGGGTGATATCTAGCCATGCTTTTTCCAGCTCATCGTTTCCAAGATTGAGCATTCGTGCGCCGACATCCAAGAGGACACAGATCTTCCGCGCAACTAAGATCTGCAAGAACTCACGCGTGGTTTGCCGTTTCCCGTCCTCGTGATTGATATGCATATAGTGGTTGTTCTCCGGTAGTAGAACATATGATAACACCTTGGCGTTGGTTCCTCGTTTGATGGTCTGAGTCGTGCTGGGTGATATGCACAGGGAATAAATGCTGCCCATCATTCGTTCCGGAAAATCCTGGTATTATTTCAGCCAACCTGAACAAGCTTGACTACGTATGGTCAACGTACCTGTTACAAGACGAACCTTTTTTTCTGCCAAGTCCCAGCCGGAACTGGACAACCTGGATGGAAACTCCACGGCCGTCCTCGGAAACACCACATTTGAAAGGTAGAAATTATTGTTGTCCAATTCCGCGAGAAAAGAGGGCGTAGCGAACGGTCCCATTGCTCCTCCGATTTTATGTTGATGTCGCTCAGCGTCCGCAGAGATTGTGGCACTGCACTGCATGCACCAACCCAGAGGTCGTAAGCCAAGGACAGATCATCCTTCAGTAGAATCTCAAAGGAAACCTTCAGCTGTTCCTCACTGGGGCCATGATAATAATAGGAAATGCATAAGCGGGTGTCAAAGTTAAAGTCCAAGTCGAAAGATGGTTGGCAAAAGAGCCAGTCGGCTCCTCGGCTAATGTTTACAGTAATATCCGAATGAACCTTCTTCCACGCCGGTCGCTGAGATGTCCCTCAAGTTAGTCCTCACCGTCGCCGTCTACGTTGTCATTACCAACCCACTCCTTGCACATCCGACTTCTGCCCCATGCGGGGCTGACATTACGCTGACGGCCCCCCTCCATGCGCCAAATATTCAATGCGTCGCCTCAACCTCAACCGCCTCGGCGCTTTCAACAGACTTTTCTTCCCGCGCCAACCCCTCAACACTGCGATCGCCCCGTCCTCGCTGCACAACCTCCCTCGCACGCCTCACGACCGACCACTGCCACCCAAAGGTACGTGGCGATATCTCTTCCTGACGATCCCTCCGGAAAATGTCGTCGACCGACTCGAGTGGCATCCCCGCCGTTTCAGGATAACATGACCATACAATGTGCGCGATCACGAAATTGAAGACGGCAAAAATGAGGTACGTCTTGTAGCCAATGTTGCGTAGCGCGGGCGGCGTGATTTGAACGACCTGTCGACACGACGACGCATGTACATCATTCGACGGGTAGGGAATGGAAAAAACGACGAACGATAAAATTTCCGAGAAAATCGGCACCCGCAGCGAGAGCGGTGCCTTTGGCGCGCAGTTTGAGAGGGAGGATCTCGGGAGGGTATATCCAGACGGTCGCCATCCAACCTGTATAGGTAGCATGAACACACAAGAAATAGTAGACAAAGGGGACATATAATAAATGACGGACCCCAGGTGAAACATGCTTCATATGCAAAGACCAGAAATACGGCGCCGATGCTCGCCTGGGGCGTATTTAGCTTGACACAGATAGCTTCCAAGATGAGGACGAGACACTGCCCAAATGCCATCGAGATCAACAGCTTGCGGCGTCCGACACGATCGATAGTGTACCACTACATGCACCATACTGCTATCAGACCCTCGCGTCAACGGAGTGAGAAACACTACTCACCGTAACGAACGAGGCAAATAGATACCAGACCTGGAGGAAACAGCCGAGGAAGAGAGATCGCTCTTGCGACATGCCCAGACTTTGTTGAAACAACGTCGGTGCATAGTACGTGACGATGTTGATACCTAGAAATGATATTGAACGTGCGCATCAATAACACGCTCCTTGTAAACGCACCCGTCATTTGTTGCATGAACTGGATTCCGAGCGCGAGGTAGAACCGCTTGTTGGCCTGGATGCCGTGATCCTTGAACAGGTCTGACCAAGATCCTTCCTCCTTGGCCTCGAGGGCGATCGCGCCTAGAATCTCGGCACGCTCACGCAGAACGAGGGGATGCTCGGGCGCGACGCCACGCAGCTTGGCGAGGACGGCTGTTCCCCGATCGGGCGTAGGGTCATGCCGCATGAGCCAGCGTGGCGTTTCTGGAAGCCAGGCCGTGACCACGATGACATAGATGGCAAACACACACTGAAAGAGGAGGGGAAATCGCCATTGCGCTGAACTGCTGTGGAAATAGAACCCATAGTTCATCCAGTATGCGAGCACTATCCCGCCGAGCATGCTGGTGAGCTGGCAGCAGACAAGCCAACCGCGGTGCTCTGGCAGGGATATCTCGCTCTGGTATACCGGGGCCACTGATACGATGGGAAGTCGTGAGTCGCCAAATATAGCGCGTCTGTCTAACGTACCCGACGTGATGTAGCCAATCCCTGGATCAGACATTTTGAGATGCTGCTCTCGAAAACGGAAAGAAAACGCATACCGAAACCGGTCACGATACGCGCGACCATCATCTGGACTCGCCCAAATGACGAACCCATGAGCACCGAGCCTACAATGACAATGATCGCCCCGAGAAGAAGTGTTCGCTTTCGGCCCAGACGCTCGGAACTGCTTGCTGCCGAAATGGCACCAACCACGGCACCGATATCGTACAGAGATGTGATGGTGCCAATCATGACCGCACTCGGGTTGCCCATCTGCGCAAGCCACGGCTGGGAGACCACGACGCCCGACATGACGCCCTGGTCATAGCCAAAGAGCCATAATCCAAGGCTACAGACGGAGGTGATCGTGGCAACGAGGGCAGTGCTCTGCAGGCGGGGATGACCTACTTTGTTCATCGAAAATGCGGGGTACGTGGACGAGTAGGAGTGGAGACGAGACCCACGCAGGGTGTGAACCAGGGCGAGGCAAGTCGTATTCCAGTAGGCTGCTCCCAGTCTTCATCTAGAAATAGTCTGTTCGTGGTAGTTGACACGACGCAGGATGCGCAACGATAAGAGGATCACATGAACACGGACCGCACATGGCAAGTCACTGTCCTTGGGCAAGAATCGAACCTATGTTACCACCAGCGTCGCCCAACAAAGAACATATTGTTCCTGCTGATATTTGGTCGCGTCTCCATTTGGCCCAGGGTGTGTACTTCACTAAGCCCGCGTGGGAATGACGTTCTCACTACGCGGACTCAATTGGCCCACCAGCATAGGCACCATAGCTCACAACAGCAAGCGATCCGTAACGGCGATGATTTTGCTGTCTATGTAATAGTTATGTATGATATGGTCACCGTTCACAATACATTATACGGCCCTCTCGAACTTGTTCTCGCTAGGATCCATTCCTGACGGACATGGTGTCTGCCCCGGTTCTAATAGCAACTGCCATGAGTAAGGCGATCCCAAATATCACACCCATGCGTGCCTTTCTTGAGACAATCCTTGGCACTTGCACATCGCGGTATCAGCCCTTCCAGGGGTTGCGACCAATGAACGCAGGGTGTCGAACGGGCAACTCCATTGCGGGCTGAGGCTCCGGTTGTGACGTACGCACCGGAAGCGTCGCAAAAGGTTGCAAACGGGCGAGGCGTTCGCGTGACGCCGTCCGGGCCCAAGGTAAAGACCACGAACGCCCATCGCTGACGGGCGACGGGACCGACACCTGAGGCGGCGGCACAACGGAAGGCCGCTTCGACCGCGCAGGACTACGCGGCATGGTGAACACGGCGAGCTCGTGCCCTTGATCAGCAAAGAGCGGATCGGCGTCCAAGAGGGCACGGGTGGACAAGAAATCCTCTAGTTCGTGATCCTCGCTCCTCGTGCTCGCCTTGGAACTCAGCGAGTCCAGCGATAGTCGTGCGGGGAGGACGGAGAAGATCACATTTCGTGCCGCAACAAAAGAGGACGTGATAGCGGCCGTGGCCGAGCCGGACGGGTATTCGACACTCGATCCCAGAGTGGTGACACTACGTGCATGGCGGGTGGATGCAGCCCTGTGCCGGCTAGCAAAGGTATCCCCGCGGGGAATCAAGAGTTCGGTACGGAGATGAATTGGGTCAGACGGCCATAGCTGGTTGGCACGTCGAAGAGCGGCAATGGATACGCCGTAGCGAAGGGCGACGCTGGCAAAAGAGTCGTTGGGACCAACCTACGACAGCGTGAGTTCGCCGCAAGATAAGGTATGGTGACGTCGACATACGGGGTGTACGAGGATATGATCGCTGGCAGCTTTCCCTGTAGCTTCTTCGACAACTTCGTGGCACGATCCGCCCAAGTGCGCACGCGTCTCGCTTCGACTCTCGAGCACGCTCGTTCTGTCACTGCGGCAGGGAGGCGAGGTAGACCGGATGCGAAGCGGGTGGACCACCGCGGGGTCGAGGATGCGGTTATTGACGGTATCATACGACAACGACGACTTTGCGCTGCCGTCTGCAAACGGGTTCGCGACGAGTAGCTGATCGCGCTCGTCGAGCTCGAGCATCCAAACGACACATCAGCATGGTAAAGTGGACAGTCGTGAGCAAGGCGGTGTCACCAGGCACTTACATAAGCACGGTATGCCTCACGCAGATGCATCGCTCGTCCCGCCAGGGATCACTTCAAAGACCCAGTTTTGGACTCACGTTCATGAGCAGCTACAATATTTGTTGCGAGACCAAAGACATTGGGTATTCGTATCGTCGAGTGAAACCCCTCGAGTACCATTGACGCTCTTCTTCCAGGTGGCCAACTTGGCCAACGCATCGTCGTTGATTTACAACGCCCTCCTTGCCTTCCACCCTCATTTCGGGAACGGAGATCGTGCCGTGAATTGGTGTGGTGAGCCCCAAATTCGATAAGCCCGACGGTATCTGGTTATATCGTTGCAGGATTCTACCTTGTCTCGTCCCTTTTCCCCGAACCCCGTTATACAAAGGTGGACGATCAAGACACGACAGCGGCTACCCTGCTCCTTGGCCCGTTCTGCGGTAAACCAGCTTGTCAATATATCAATGTCTCCCCTGATTCCGCACGCGGTGTCTGTGCCGACGCATTTATTCAACGACAAACCATGCTTGTCCCCAGCGTGGACGAGTACCCAGGCCACATTACTTGCGATGCCGATACAAAAAGCGAAATTGTTTGTCCCCTCATACTACACAACGGAGGCAGTCAGGTGGTATTGGGCGTTCTTGACCTCGATTGCCTCGCCTTGGGTGGGTTCGACGACGAGGACAAGTTGGGATTAGTATCCATTGCCGATCTGATCGTGATGCACTGCGACTGGTAACGATACAGGTTCTTATTGTATATACCGAGATACGTGCATTGGAATGCATCGAAAAAGAAAATTGCTATTGTTGTTGTCGCTGTTGCCACGCCAAAAACTCGTCGTGAAGCTTCTTTTGCTGCGTCCACTGTTTCGATACGTTCTTTTCTTGGTTCTTGCTCAGCTTTGCACCCCCGCCATCCGCCGTAGGAATGCCTTGTTCATTCCATTGACTGTAAGTTCCCTCGAGTACATTCGGGGGCTTGAACAGTTCTTCGGGCGGAGTACGGCCCTGTTCCAACTTCCTGATGCGCTTTTCTTCTTCAGCCCGCGCCAAGGCCGCTTTTCGTTCTTTCTGCGCCTCGACCTTCCGCCGTTTCTCGTCTCGGGCCTTGATTAATTCCGACGGAGGAACCAGTTTGACCAGGGCTTTGCCATCTACAGCGATCCATCAGCAACCGTACGCATGTAAACACAAACGACGAGAAAATACCTTCTTGGTCATCCAATGCCACGCCCAACGGAACCAAGTCTTCGTCTCGAAGCCGGTCACAGAGCACCAAGATTTCCTTCAAGGCATTATCGTCCTTGGCAATCGCCAATCGACGGACACCATCTCTAAATGAAGAAAGCGCCCCGAGATACGGCAGCAAGATTCCCTCTCGCTAAGCAAACAGATACGACTGAATTAAAGACACGGCGAACATACGAGTGACTCACATTGGCGGCATTGTCGTCGCCTGTCGCCTCTTGTCCCCAACCTAATTCCTGCCTCCCCCCTTCCCCGAGACCAAACATCCGTAGCATGTCGCCCACCCATCGGGCGGATTGCTCAACCAAGCCAACGTTGAGGTTCTTGGCGCGGGCATTGATGTACACGTTAGTGCGAGAGACCAGGTCTCGTAGAATTTTGAGCGCCTCAGGTGTATTGAACGAGTCGCATAGCGCGGAGCGGAACGCCAGCTTACTCTCATTCAGCCTGAAACGCCATGTGTAAGCCGTGACGAAGCAGAACGCGAGACCATAGTTACCCGTTCGAGAATTCTCGCTCGAGCTCTTGATAATGATGGTGTCCGTCCGACTTTCCCTCATTGGCCAACAACAACGCTTTCATGGTCGCGAAGAAGTTCTATAGAATCCAGTGTGATTAAACACGCGTCTACGACCTTGTAGCACGTACATTAAAAGCCGCTTCGATGGTTTTCACTTCACCTGCCATAAGTGACTCGGAAAAATCCACTTTGCTATTCCATAATTGCGACACGAACGCTAAGCGAAGTTGACGAGGCGTGAACCTCTGGAGGATCTCCTGATGCCGAGTGATACTTTAATATTCGGTTCATGCAGGAAAACATGAGCCTCACGTCAATCGTGATGAAGTTCTTGAGCGATTTGCTCATCTTCAGACCCTCAATGTGCAGGTGACCCGTGTGGAGGAAATAATTGACCCACGCGCTACACTCGTGGTACGCCTATGCGACTTGAGAAAAGATGGCACATCTCAAGCCGCGGAGTTACTGCCTCACCTCGGACTGTGCCATTTCGTTATCGTGGTGCGGAAACGCGAGATCGATACCACCCGAATGGATGTCCATGTTGTCACCAAATATTGCACTGGCCATTACCGAACATTCGATGTGCCAACCAGGTCGACCCAAACCCCATGGCGATGGCCACGAGGGTTCCCCGGGCTTGGACGCCTTCCATAAAGCAAAATCTGATGCGGAACGTTTTCCAGTAATAACCGTGAGGGCACCTGCACGGATATAACCGTCATTCCCGAAATTTCGTGTCATTAAATTTCAATGGACGAACCTTCTCCTTCCGCAAGTAGTTCTCTGTTTCCTTTGCTCCAGGGTTCTAATTTTGCATAAGTGTGTTTGTCCGAGGAGTCGAAGACGACGGTGTCGAAATACACGCTTCCTTCGTGCTCATAGGCATAGCCATTTTCCATGATGCGTTTCACGAATTCTACGATTTCCGGCACATACTCGGTCACGCGTGTCAACGTGTCTGGTCTACGAACCCGCAGTCGATCCATATCGCTGAAAAATTGGTCTTCCCAGAAAGCAGCCAGCGCACGAAAAATGGAAGGATCGGTTACCGTATCTTTCAGCTAAGAAAACCGGTTAGTAATGCGTGGCGACCGAATTAAGATCGCCACCTCTCTGTCCAAAGTCGTCGACAGTATGTCTCGAGACTCGTCTAATAGTCTCAAGGCGGACTCTCTATCCTCTTCGCTATGGTGAGCGACGGACAGCGCAGAGGCTGTACGGATCTGTAATGCAAGGTCGGACAGTTGTTGCGCATAAAGTGATTGAACTCACGGCGGCGCCGAGGTGCATCTCGAATTTTTCGTCACGCTTCAAACACTCTGTCTTATGAAGCTGATCGTCCTTGAAGGCCTCGATCTGTGGCCATATTACGAGTAAATTGTCTGCAGTCGGCCTGACGTTGTCCGGTAGCCCTTTGGATACTTTGTCCAATACGTGCGACTTCCAGGCATCTTGGACCTTTGCGAGCAGCGCGGGCGTGAGGGAGGATGTTTGATTGCGGAACTCTTCAAAAATATGATTTTGACGCGCCCGCAGAATGATCTTGTCTCCATCAGACGCGCAAAAATGATGACATCGGAACACGTACCTTGTCATCGATGTCCGTGATGTTCATGACAAAATGGACGTCATACCCGAAATAATCAGACATGATTCGGCGGAGGATATCTTGGGTGACATAGTTTCTTCGCAGAAGGTGAGGCTACCTTGACTCAATTGAACATGACTCACCTCGCATGACCCATGTGAGAGGCGTCGTACACCGTAGGCCCGCAGTTGTACCATTTGACGAGACGGCCGTGTCTCGGAACGAACTCTGTCTGTCAGAGGGGCCGTCAACGCTGTCAGATATCGGCCGATATGATCGGTCGTTGCACACCTTGCGCTTCGTCAGGGAATTGTACACTCTCAAGACGGGTTCTTCTGTCCGGGGCACTGGGGTATTCCAGGGAGGCTGCTGAACGGACATGACTTTGTTCTGACAGGTAGAGCTTGAGCGCGTTGGTCGGTATACGTGACAAAAAACGAGCGGGCGAGGCCTGACTCGGAGCCAGATCATGAAGTCGGAATCGAGTAGTCAGTGGCAGTGTCCACGTTCGCTGACGTAATGAACCGACCTACCCTTTCCTGTAGTACAGCATCATAATGTTTACCGGCTACCTTCAAATCTGAAGTGCTGTGTGTTGCATCAATCAAGGAAGAAAAAAAAGTCTTTGATTTGTGAGCGGCGTAATCATTTCATTAAGATTCGTTACTATAACCTCCAGCGTAATCTTGAGTGGCAATCCGCGACAAGTTGGCGGTGTCATCATAACACTACACTACTTTGAAACTCCTTATTTTACGCTGTAGAACCAACCGCTATCAATCCGGATTGATGTTCATGCGACACCTGGGCATTGGATTGAAAATAGTTGTATCCGTCGTAAAACCGCACCACTGTATTATTTCCGCGATAATATACATCGCATCGATGGTTATGGATTCATTTCGAGACGCTTATATTCAATTTATGTTAGTGTGCGACGAGATGATGCATTGTCGCTTGCGACTTGAATGTCTCCGTGTTCGGCCCCAGCCCGTTATGTACACAATAAGGAGTAACCATCGGAATCCATTTAGCCAAGTTCCGCCGAGGCGGTATCCCTAAAACTTTATTAGCCATATACCCACCTGCTGCGGTCTCTCTGTCGGTGATCTACCAATGAGCGTTCATAAAACGCGGCTCGTTTTCCCATGAATCCCATCAGGCCTACGAACCGACCATCAGCCGTTTTACATCACCCTCCGAGTTAAAGTTAAGTATCCTGGTATCGTCAAATGAGCTTGGTCCTCTGATATTTAAGGACAAGTTGCCGTTCCTGCATTTCTTCCGCGCCTCTTTACCCCATCCAAGCATCTCCCTGACGCCTGCGAGAGCAGCGTCGAATGATTCTCACCCAGTCATACGATTCGAACGCTGGGTTCATTAAATCCACCCCTTCTCACTCCTACGCCTACCACGTCCAACGCACCTCTGTCCCTCCGTCTAGGATGCAACCTCCTACTTGCACAAGGCTACGTGTGCGGTACGTAGAGTTTCAGGCACTCGTCAGAAAATAAGGAAAAAGTCTAACGCCCTGTTCCAGATCCCCTCAAGATGCTCAAGTCATATTTCACGCGGTCGCGGTGGGCGTGTTGCCAATGGTAACTAGGCGGTTGGATACGGAGGAGAGAAGGACGATCGCATCAGGCAGCGTCTTTGTCTGGGAAGAACGTGGCCCTAACCCAGAAGCCACAGGCGTGAGTACATGGTGTCAAAACGTCCATCACACCCATTTCTCAGACCGCTTGCAGCTCGGCATCGAAAGATGGACGGATGGCAAAAGGTACGCCCTCTTACAAACCCACAGCGACTGCTTCACTGATTTTAAATAGATGGGGCCCGAGTCGTGTCCGAGACGTAAGCTGGTTTCACCAATTTCCCCGGGGCCGCACCAACTCGAGATTTTTACAGGAATTTTTGTTTTATCAAGAGAAAGACCCGGACCCGGTCGACGTAGAATTGACCTCAGATTCCGATACCACGTTTGTCCACCTTTTCCTGCGTTCTGTCGATAATGACTTGACTCACCCTGCCCGCCAGCCTCAACTCGGGTTCCCGTCCTCATAATCACCCACGTCAAGAACCCGTACGGTCATCGCTTGTGAAGCAAACATATTCCGTTTACGTCGACACGCCGCGGGGACGTCGGAAATGGCATCTGAGTATGTTGGTCCTACTCGGGGGGCTTCTCGTTCTCATCCATGCTTTCAGTTGCGTACTTCACCGCGGACACGGCAGACAGCCTACGAACGGTGTCCGACATACCTGAACTGGCCTGCCTCCATGTTCCCCAAGGCAAATATAGAAGCGCTCGTCATAATCCGGCTCGGCAGCGTGCAAACCGAGAAGAGCAAGGATGCCATGTGCTATCTCACCAACAATTTGCACCTTACCCATCACCCACACGCGTGTTCAACCCTGCGTATCACGTCGGGGTGTCATTTTCTGCGGCTGCGGGTGATGCACGCCGCGACCTACCAAGCCTGGAGAGAAAGGGACAGACCCTTGCACCGTTGGTGTACCTTCAAAACCTTTCCCCGCCCCGGAGGCACCCGGTGGACGAGGAAATACTCATGGCACTGTATCCTAGCTTGTCTTAGCCGATTACTCTGTTTCTTCGTGGTTTGTCATTGCTATGTCATCTGTTTAAGCATTCTTGCTTTATCCTTGCTTTCGATCCTTTTCTTGGAGCATTTGTATACACTAGACAGATCGTGGAACAATGTATGATTCTGTAGTTTTATCGCAGGTTCCCAGCGTATGCGATCGGGTCCGCACCGGTGCAAAGCGATTTAGCTGATTCAATTGCGGTGGTTATGCCACTCGTCACATCTGCTACCGAGCTGGCGATCATGTGGGATCCACCCCTGGCGCCATTAGGCTACGGCAGCTTGGCTCTCGACTCGATTCCAGCAACTTTTCACCTTCTTACCATTCTAGTACATTTGGTTTATGTGAGCACTCCACAACGCCACAGGTCCTGACATGAGTCGACCACCACGGGTCCAGAATGTGTAATTTGATCAGTGCATGGAAAACGAGTGTCACCGGCGCGATATCAAAGTTTCGGACCAATTATGTGGCATAGGGGGGACCTAACAACGGCGGAATCATGGACGTCCATATGCAGATGGCTCTGTCCGTCCTATTGTGATAAGAACACGCCTTGTTCTAGAACTCTCAAGCGCCAGGATGAGTACGGTCTAGCATATACACGTTCTGAGAGGACGGACGGCGTTAGGAACCCATCAAGAAACGAAGCTGAGGCGCCAAATCGAGAGAGGAGAAAAGGGGTGGCCCCAATTGGAGCATGTCGTGGTTAGGCGTAGCTATGATACCGTGTTGTAATCCGCCATGGGAAAATGGGAAACCTATTATATATGGCGGTCAGGGAGTATCCCACGAATTGAATCAAATGGGGTTAAAAACGATAAGTGGAGAAGAGTATGGTATGCATGTGCCCATAAGAGATATCCCGTTTGAGCGAGAGGGCAGCAGAAACCCCGTTCGCGAGGTGCCGAGGAGGACGTGAAACGAGGGTACTGAACCCGAACGGCACTGATACTATGATTGATAGATGTACGGTGGGGCGCAAAGGTGGGGGAAGTAGGGTGGGGGAACAGGATGGGTTATTGTGACGTGTACAAGAGGCACCCCCTGGAGGCTTTTATTTAGTAAGAGACGGAAATTTGATTGAGAATTAGCGTAGTTAAACGTTTTAGCAGGAGATCGCTGAGAGACGGGTCCGGGGGACCGCCGCATCAGCAAATGTCGATGGAGTTCAAGTCCAGAGGATTGGGCCGCAGCACGTTGACACATGCAACATGTCCATCACGGAGCTTCGAACTGTCCTAGGGAGCGGTCGGTTGGATACAGCTCCCATTGAGATCTGGGTGCAAGGAGACGATAGCCCGAGACCCCTGGGCACGGTTATCTGATAAAACCATGCCGTGGATCTTATCGAAGACCTGGTGAACTGCTCCGGCGCTGGCAACACTGACCGGAGATCGCGGGACTTTCCAAGGCGCAAGGTGCGCATGTCGACAGATCTGCAGGGTGAGGGCGAAGAAGCGGTGGGTTCGGATGATATATCAATAGCGGGCCGGAGTATGCCGTGAGAGGGTCACTTGTCTGTTTCCTGTCTTTATTTTATTTTCCTGTTCAGAGATGGTATGAATTTGAGTTGCAATAAAGTGATAAAGTTTCGGGTTGCAATCGAGATTGACGACCAACCTTTTGGGTCAAGTGCACCAATAAGGTTGCTGCTGTCTGCGGTAATTAGCACAGTATCAGCTTTTTCCGTTGACAGCTTTCTGATGAAAATCTTGTTTTGCATTTGCAACCCCTGGTTAGAAAATAGTTTAATTAATTACCAAATGAAATTACCAAATAGACTCCTTCCCCCTACCAGATCTCGGACAGGATATATACGCCCTCACTCTCTCCTACCTTCCCTGTCTCTCCTTCCTTTCCTTCGTCGTTTGCCTAACATTTAACCGAAATGCAACAGCGGCCGACTTGCACCAATGTTCGCATCCGTTCCACCCGTGATGCCCACAAGATTTTTTATGCTGTACAACGCCGTATGCTACCCATGATCACAAGGCGGCTCGATGCGGACGAGCGCCTCGCTTTGCGGTCGGGTTGTGTCTATGCCTGGGAGGAAAGGGGACCCCACACAGAAATCACTGGGCTCGGAATTGAACGCTTTACTGAGGGTCGTCGTTGGAGCCCCTCCCGCGTGCGAGACGTGCGGTCTCATTTCGCTTTCGTGACACGCGGGACCGCTCACTTTCTCTCCTTTCAGGAGTTTCTATTCTACTATGAAAAGTACACGCCACCTGCAGACGCAAGCCATTCGAGGTAACTATATCCCTATAGATATTTGTCCGTTCCTCACGACAGATCTGATCCAGCGCATCCGATAAGCAACCCCCGCGCGACTGGGACCCCTTGGTAAAGCAAACATACTCAGTTTGGGTTGAAACAGAAAAAGGTCGCCGAAAATGGCACCTAAGTACGTGTCCACTCATAAATTGGTAAACTCTGTTATCCTGATCCAGAATAGCTGCCTATTTCACACAAGCTACTGTCGACCAGCTCGGCACGATTGACAACATCCCTGGTGTTGCTGAGCTCGTCGTTCCAGAGGGGACTTTTCAGAGCACCCGCGTCAGCAAGAACCGTAAGGGTGATGATGCTCGCGCCCGAGCGGACGTCTTCAAAGCTCCCTCATCGGTGACCCGCACCTACGCTCCATTCCCTACTCCTCACCCCGCCCCTTACCCAGTGTCGCCACCCCAGACATTTGCACAGGAATTTTATCGAATTAGCCCGCAGGCTTCCCATCCTGGTGCCTTTCGTCACCTTCCCGACATTCCCCAATATTCCCCGCCTCAACACCTCCCACCTCTCGGAACTCTTCAGACGCTACCCCCAATGCGGTCTGAAGATGAGGACATCGAATACAAATATCGTCGCCCTTCTTTACCTATCACTTCCGATTATCCGCCGATCGCGAGCAGAGACCGGAGACCCATATTTGATCAAGGTCGATTGTCTGAATTTTCCCCAACCTCCAGTTCCGCATCTCTCTCTCGCCTTGCTACATCGTTACCTACGAGTCCTCCCGTCGAGGAGAGAGGGACCCAATATCGACCTGAACTAACTTGTACTTATCAGAACTCCCCGCGAGAAACCACTTCGAATTTTGATCGCCCTTCGGCGAGTACGGTCGCGATGTATCAGCCACCTCCCGATGCTGCAGGCCAGGACGACACTTCATTCGCGTATAGCCCGCAGGCTACTACATCGCCCTCCCATAACAACTACCCTCACATTTCCCTTCCCCCGCCTGCGCAACTCTTTCGCACTGAACCACCTACCGAACTTTATGCGGTGAGGTCAACAGAAGACTCTGCGAGTGCCATCGGATCGTCCAGAGTGGACCTCGCACCACTTCATTCTCTGCAACGACGTCCGTACCGTAGAGACCCCGTCGACGACATGGCTCTGCGGTCATTAGGTCCTCGTTCTGGGTGACTATTTTCGGGTTATTATTTCATTCAGCGGTGATAATTAGATTACTTTGCCAACGACAATACGCGGAGTCGTGATCGTGGACAACCATTATGAAGAAGAAACATTTAACATTCATGTTCATGTCTTTACCCCGGCGGTTTTGATTTCTGCTCACATACTGAGACTTCAAAGGCTTAACTGGCCTTTGTGGGAGTCCTGGCTAGTGTTTTTTCCCCCGTGTACTCTAATTACACTAAATGCTTCTTCTGTTTCGCGAACACTACTGTATAGATTTGGCTTAATTGTAGAGAACGAATGGCAATGACGAAATAAAAATCTCGGAGATATTTGTAGCCTGGCCTGTGTACGTTGACACCTCAGAACAGATAAATTCAGGTCCCACCATCACAACATCTTACTTACCTCGGTCGCTAAGACTTACAAACGCAACCGTGCCAATATAAATGTACTATGCTGAGAGGGCACTGCTGAACTTTTTTTTTTTTTGCTAGATCTTCCCTTTCGAGAAGGTGTACCATTTTTGCATAATTTATTAGTTTCTCTAGCCAGCGAGCGCAAAGAGGAAAGCCCTGTTCCGATGCAGTTACATGTTACATCTTCGTGCCCTCCTAAGTGATCCTGTCGTGATCTGTACCCTGTTATCGATGGCCCCGCTCAAGTCTGTAATACGGACGTTATTACAAGCTAATTTAATCAGCGTGGGGGATGCTGTCTGGTTCTAGATAGCATGGATCAAGTACGATTTCTAATACTCACCATTCCTTCGGTACGCTGGCACCCATTTCGTCCTTCTGTGGCTAGCCCACTTTTTACCCGTGGTGTGTGTCAGGGGGGAGGAGGACCCTTCGCTTGGGAAGAGCTGGGCGAGGGAGATGACTTACCGCATCCGATTACTCTAATGGCCATATGCACACGACAAACTTGGGAATGGGCACTAGCATGATCGTTCGTCTACCGGATCCTGCATAGGAACCTTATCTGCTGGCAAAGGCAAAGGTCTGGGCCTCCATAATGCCAACAAAGTTTTTTCCTCCCGACACTCTGGGCTGGCCAACCAGTTGATCGAAAAAGCCAGGCCTTCCCACAACAAGGCGGGTAACCCCACAACCTTGTTTCTTTTTCGTCGAGCCGAGTCAAGCCACCCTAGATACGAAGCGGCTTGGATAGATCTTCTCTCCGTTCTATCTACCAGAGGCGAGCTCTAAATGGGACAACTGCGGATCATTCCGGGTAGCAATAACACACCTGAGGGGCCTGAGGCGTAAACGTGAAGGACGCTGCGTGATTGGCAGGCGGTACCATGAAGTTTGGGAGGCGGCCTGGGCCCAAGGACCCGCGAGTCCTCCCCTCTTTTCTGTTCTAACCTGCCTCCTGGAACGAGACCACATAGTTTCCTTGCAACCTCGCCGACGCGAATCGATCGCTCGTGCACATGTTGCCCTTGCCCGGAACTGGACGTAGCACCTCTGAAAGAAAAAAAAATCGTACAACGGATCTCTTTCTCGAAACGCGCAGACCAATAAAAATGGGTCGTTCTTGCACGTGTGGGTTTAATCCAAAACGAAAGACTGGAGACAGCGTTGATGGACGCACGCCGTCCTACGTTTTTCCCCAACGATCTGATCCATACATCGTTGTCGCCCCCCCACACGAGGCGCTTGCGAGGCGTTGCCTAGACCTACCCGGACAGGCTCGAGAGATGTGATCCGGGTGACCCGGTGCGTCCGGTGACAAAGGGGCATTTTTCATTTCTCGCCATTGAATCCCATCTTTCAATTCATACACATGGTTGGCCCACTCTATCTGATTTTTTTTCTCACCACCTGTTTTTCATCCGAATCGGATGCGAGGGATGAAACAGGGAGTTGCCTCAGTGAATATTTTGTTCCACGGACGCAATCCGATATGAAATCAGCGAGGCTAGACTGTACCATTTAATCATGTTTTATATATTTTACTGCACACACACACCTCGGCCGATCAGCGAGCGTGGGGTCATGTAGATCGCCGTAGATCCCGTAGTAGGATGTCCACTGGCCAATAGTTTATGCATCGAGCGGAGTGGGAAAAAAAGACGAGTCGTTTCAAACATGGCTTGTCAACGAAAAAAAAAAAGGAATATGACTTACTGGTATGAATCGGAAATCAAATTCGGTGGCAGCAGCTCGAAACAGAACCCGTTCGTTTTTCCTTCACGTTTCGTGGGCTCTGTAATGCGTATTCCAAGTTTCCAGCCAGACTGCCACGTCAAGGCGTTTCGTACTAGTATCGAGTTCGTGCCGCTGGATTGAACAATGCATCCCTGTGACACCTCTGCGACCACTCGGAGCATGCGTATCCGGGATGCGAGTGCTCCAATCACTTGATCACTCTGATTGTCGCATTGTAGGATTCTTGCAACTTGCTAGGGCCGTAATGTATGTAATCACCATTACATCCTTCGGGGGTGGTATGGCCCAGGTCCATAAGTAATCTTACGAGTGAACGGTGCGTACGCTGGGAAGCAACGTGTGAGGAGTAGAGCTCCGGGAATTATCATCGCCGCATCAAGAACATACCTGGATATGAATATGGGACCATTGTCCGTCCGCAGTGCATCACCTCGGACTTGGCTGCATGACGAGTGGATGGTATTGCCATTATACACGGAAAGGGCGATCTCACTGAGTAATGACTTAATTGTGTAGTTGTAGCAATGTGCAATGCGATATGCAGATACTTAATCTAATGACCCTGGATCCCAGGAAAAACACTACTCAAGGACACGCCTACCACTCGAATTCACTGCAAAAACGATGCGTGTGAAAATGCGTCCTCGAGGATAAAGCTTACTTACCCTGTACACTTCGCAAACAGGTAGTCCTTGCCATTGACGTGAATCATGCCGTCCTTGAGGATACATTTCCACTTGTTCTTCACTCGTCCGACCTGCATGGGCATGGTAAGGCACGCAATAAATAGACACGCGTGTCGACAAACCTTGTCGTACGTGCAGAACACGATGTCCTTGTCTCCCTGTCCACCTTCTTCTGCATCTTCCTCGCCCTCCGTGTCGGAGTCATCCAAGTCGCTGTTTATAGCCTCATCCCCGACCTGAGATGTGGTGGACGTTTGTGACGGTTGCGGCAACGAAGGGTGGGAGGGACGAGGTGCGTATGTTTGACTTGGGGGAGGTGACGGCGACTCTGAATCTGAACTCGAGGGTCCATCAACCTGGGGAATCTGCTGACCCACTGGACGCGCTGGCTGTGCCGGAGACGAAGATGCCGCTGCTGCTTGAGCGGTCTGATTGGACTGAGCGGGCAGTTGCTGTGCAGGGGTGGGAGCGGTGCTAGGCTGCGCGGGTGGGGCCGCTGCGGCCGGAGCATATGGTCGCGGGGCAGCCGGGGGACGCGCGAGATGCGACGGATGGGGTGGAAAGGACAGCACGCCCTGCTGTCCTCCCGGATATGTAGGTGGCTTCATCCCATTCAACTGAGGTCCAGGAAGAGGGGGTAGTGCATAGGGTGTCATTCCAGGGGGGCCACTCAGGATATACCGACTATCCACAGGCTCCGTTTTTACCTGCGTTGTTTGTTGTTGTGGCGGTGGCCCATAGGGGTTGTGTGGGGGATAATGAGGATGATGTGGCATCATATGCATCGGATGGGGTGGGTAAACGGGGTGATGCTGAGCGGTCTGTTGGGGCTGAGGCTCAAATTCAGCAACGTGCGATGCAATCACTTTGCTCTGCCATTTCTATGGGACGACGGTTAATGTACCCAGCCAACGGTCGAAGATGCGATCGACCAAACACTTACATGTTGCAACTCAGCCAAAACATCCTCGCTAACGCCGTATTCGTCGAATTCGGGCTTAATGGCAGCAATGACATCGTCTATGACGGTGCGGTAGATGGAAGGCTCAAAAATTTCTCTGTTACCTGACTGGACTACTACAACCAAGGTCGGGTGAGCAGCTCACCACAATTTTATTCGACATTGTGAACGACGCCGACGATGCCAGATACAGCGAGGGAGACGGTGTGAGACAAGGAGGAAGCTTTTATACTTCAATGACTTACAAGATTTAAAATTCAAACTCAGCAAGTGATACCTTTGTTTTCCCACGCACTGACCACCTTTCCCACTATTCTGAGCTATTCAGTTACGATCAATAACGGTTAGTTGAAGTAAGTAAGTTGCTCACCCCAAAACTCAGACGGCAGCACTCTTACGCGAACGAAGAACCATCGCCCCATGGGTGGATAAAAAGATTTTCTTTTCGTTGTCCCAAAATTCTGTTCCCGGGAAATGATGCTTGCCTTAAAACGTCGCATTGATATTGCCAGTGCCATGGCAATGGGACGGACGGATCACTTGCAAACACACGTTCCCTTTCTTGCTGAAGTCAACGAATAACGTTTGCGCCAGAATTCGCAGATGAGCGCGAAGCTATACGAGATGGGCGCAAGTCATCTGCTTCCGACTAATTCCCGAGCCAGGTCACGCTGACCCAGTATTTCGGGCAGTCACTGGACCTCTACATCCAAAGCGATTGGTTGATTACGGCGGTCCCCCTAACGCTGTGGGGGAAATGTATTGGAGGTAAGCTTCTTGAACACAGCGGATGTCCTTCCATTTTACCTCCTTTCGGCTTAGCGCAATCATAATTGAATCGCGTGAGCGCGCATCCTCGTGCAGCCATGAACCTTGAGTTAGTCAGGATCTCATGGTTGCCCTCGTTTAACCCGGGTCGCAGATTCTCTTGTGTGTCCAGTAACCCCTCACTCGAATCTCGGGAGCGTAGTAACAGACCGCTGCGATTATGGAGCATGTCCTTCGTCACTCCCGGTGGGGCATGTCTGCGTAGTCATTTTTCCCAGCTGATTGGTCCCGCTTAGATCACATTCTGCCTTGAGAGTCCCAGATGGACTTCTCGTTGGTTCGGGTGTCTCCATCGCTGATGCAACCGTCCAACCACAAGCCGTGTATGACGGCGGGTTAGGCGGGAAAGAGATCCGTCTGCGAATAGCCAATGGCGGGGCTGGTCAATCCGGCCTCATTGCTGTGTGGGCAAATACCTTCATCCAGTATTGTCACAAAGAGGGTATCGCGCCTTTCAAAGTCGGTCATATTATTATTATTTCTGTTGCATCACTCAAAAAGGCGGTTTTCAGGTCGGTTGGTATCTCGGAGACACAACCGAAAGCCTTGGATTTCTCGCTGCCGGGGAAGTCGATATCGCCGTCACTTACAATGATGCCGCGGAAGAGCAGGCGTTGAAAACCGGTATTGCGACAGAGAGGGTGTATGGCTTCCGCGTAGGCGTCATTCTTGCAAGTCGCGGCCCAATGTTGTTGTTAATTTTGGGTCCTTTCAGGACCATTTTTTCCTTGTTGGACCAAGAGCAGATCCCGCAAACCTCAAAAACTGCGGACAAGATGTACATGCAATGTTCAACCGCATCGTCGACCAAGGTAACAAAGATTTGGTGGTACATTTCAGACTTTTTTCCGAGAAAACCGTACCTCATGTACCACTCTTAGACGCCCCCACAGAATCGGGAGCCGGTTCGCTTCCTCTCCCGCTTCGATAAGAGCGCTACAAACATCAAAGAGAGCGCACTGTTCTGCGCGATCGGCCAGGTATGCCTCTGAACGTACGAAGATCCATGCAACATGCGACCGAGCTGATATTTCCAGGTCCCATGGGCCTTGGCATACTCGAAGTGGTACCACCAGTACCCTCGTTTCCCCCTTCAGGCCCTGCAAGCGGCGTCCGTTCTGTACGAGTATACCCTCACTGATAAGGGCACATGGTTGTCCTCCCCCAAGAGTGTTACTTCTACCTTGACCATCTTTGCCGAAGGCGGGGACACTGACCCAAACGACCCGCTGCTAAACCCAGCGCACGTTCTCTTAGGAGCACAGGCGAGCCCTGCGAACGAGGAGATCTGGAAAAAATTCATCGAGTGGGTTAAACTACCTGACGGCGGACAGAAAGTCGTCAGAGACTTCAAAAAGCCACTCGGTCCTCACGGGGAGGAGCTTTATTCTCCAGCTCCTTGAATCTAGCAGTGCATCGAATTTGTAGCTCTTGTTCACAACACCCTGTACTTGTACAAATAAGTGTCAACACGAGTTTCTGTTCTCCTTCGACATTGATTGTCACTCAGCAAGTCCAGAATGTACGGACTGTTAGCGACATTCTTTTTCTGTGGCCTTTCTCAGGCTGCTACTGTTTTTCTGGGTCCACAGGAGTCTCTTCCTTCTACACTTTCTCTGCAGCAGGCAAATCTTGTTCTGGCGGCGCACCTCGGCCTCGAGCAATTCGAGGTGGTCAATCAAGCAGGCGAGCTAAACCACTTATTTAGCGAACGCGAATTTGTGGGGCGTGGCCAGAGTGCCTTGCTATTACTCGTCGACGAAACATACGCTTATGGTACGTGATACAGATGTCTGTTACATCCCCGCTTATATCGGTACAGACGTCATCCCCTCCACATTCAAGCTCTCCTTTTCTTTTTCGGAATCCAAATCAACACCCTTGTCATCGTTTGTCAAGACATACAATCAGCGTGCATCGCATGTGTACTCGTACGTCGCCGGCGAGCCTGCCATCCCGAGCGAAGGGATTCCTCGTGTCCTTGACCTCTTCTCTGTCACCACCGCGGCAAACGAGGCTTTTTTGGCCGAGGCATCGACGCTTTCGAAGTACCTCGACCAGCCCGGATCAGATCGGTTTGCGGCGCTCGAGCTGACGGGCATCCCCAAGCTCGCAGCATCGTATGACACATCCAGCGAGCAGTACAGACTTGCCACGGAAACATTGCGCGCCGCGATCGAGATTGCGTTGACCGACCCGTCAATGCACTTGGCCGTGATCACGCACGCGCCGTCCAAGAAGAGGAGCCCGGTTCTGGGTGAACAATCGACCGGGACTGCATCTTTAGTACAACCCGCGAGGGCGCTTTCGTCTTGTTACGGTTCCTACTTTGATTGCGCCGGTGCGACCAGCGGTTGTTCTGGGCATGGCTCGTGCGTGAATACGACGCGCGCAGGAGTGGAATGTTTCGTCTGTGCGTGTAGCAAGACGATGAGCGAAGCTAATAAAACCGAGAGTTGGGCGGGTGACAGGTGCGAACGAAAGGATGTCAGCGGGTGCGTGGCCTGCTTCCTCCTTGTCTTTTAGTCTGTCTGAACGCGGTTTTCGCAGCCCGTTCGTTTTGATCACTGGCACTGTGATCACCTTGATATTGTTGATAGCTGGTTCTGTGTCATTGCTTTATGCGATCAGCGATCAGGAGCTGCCAAGCATTTTGACAGGGGGAGTTTATGGAGGACCTCGCAAGGAATGAGAAACAATCTATCATACGAATATATTTTGTCTACCGAATCTCATCCTGACTGCTCACGGCATGGGCTTTATGGCCAAATAATCTCCACATAAAAATGACCTGCACAGTTTAGATCCTATTTAAATTTGCTAGTCATTGCCTGAGCCGCGTATGGCCCTCACTGGCAATAGTAAATAGTCGGGTGGGAGATAAGACGCACACGAGGAGACATCCACGATGATCATAGGTCACCTGGGGTACTAAGATTAAATCCAGCATAGTCACGTTTTCCGTTACAGTGCGCTTCAGCACCGCGAGCGTCGTTGTTTCCATTTCCACTGTAAACCAGGGCTGTCCCCCTAATGCCACCGAACAACTTTGTCGTGCCAGTAATGCCATAGCGAGATGAATCGATGTCAACATG